>SMSR01014285.1:0-10982 GCA_019453355.1 Ceratina japonica
TAGGTATCGATTTCTTCTCGACTATTTTCATAAAGGATCGCCTGAAGATTTTCACATTCCCAATTGCAGCGACGGCACCGGCGAGCCAAGGTAAGCCAAGACAACGGGCGTAATCGAATCGAACAACGGTTTGCCCGTTTTCTCTTCATGCTCCTGTTCAGAGACACAATGGTCGTCAGAATTAATGGCCGTCGTTAATTGCCCGGAATCGCTTCCTAACCGCTCGGCGGAACCGCGCAAAATTACCGTCGAAACAGGAAGAACGAACGTCTCGCGCGATTTGGAAATCGGCAATAATCAATCCTGCCGGAAATAAATAAATTCCCTTACGAAATTTCTTCTAATAATCCATGAATTCATAGTTAGACTGCCGGGTCTTTACGCAAACTTAAATGTTTGTTGAAAAGAATTGAATTATGTGGTTAATTTTTTATACTGGGGATTTTAGGGTAACTGCCCAATTATGACATGTATATTTCCACCAGGGGTTAGATTAAATTAGGTTTCAGGAACTTCACGGATCTAACAATAATATATACATACATACGTTATCAAC
This sequence comes from Ceratina japonica, assembly GCA_019453355.1. Classification (NCBI taxonomy): domain Eukaryota; kingdom Metazoa; phylum Arthropoda; class Insecta; order Hymenoptera; family Apidae; genus Ceratina; species Ceratina japonica. Next base: position 557 of record SMSR01014285.1, read on the forward strand.
GAATCTGTGTTGAAATTACGTAATAAAAAAATACAAGAATTAAGAGGCAGGTTTTCTCCCGCGGCCATAAGCTCGTACCTAAGTTCTCCCTGAAAATGTCAGTTTGCACGTCGCGAGGAGGAAGATTGGGTCATTTAATGGGTCGGCTCGCGCGTCGTTTGTCCACGCCGTTGTCAATTTAACGACGAAACTTTCCACCCGCGCGACAAATAATTATTCAAACTTTCTTCGTCGGACCGCGTATATGCCACTTCGTTAAAAGACAGCCGCAACTTCCGACCGACCGTTAATCCCCGTTCCATTCGATCTCCGATCGTCCCTAATATTTACACTGCCGAAAGTTTCGCCGAGGGAAAGAAGTACAGCCTCCCTTGAGAGTAAATACATCGCTTGAAACAATCATCGCGTCATATTGTTGATCCAACGACTATAACATAATTTCATAATTTTTCCAGATGACAAGACGATGAGGAAAGTCGTAACAAGGTTTATTTTTTTTTTTATATCTATTTGTAGATATTTCCGTATTTCTTTAGGAAGGTTTATTTCTTTTATATCTATTTTTAGATATTTCCGTATTTCTTTCGAAATATTGTTTTTTTATTTTAAGCGAGACGAGAATCGTTGAGGGAGATAACGATTGAAGGACGGCGATTATATCGGTGGTCGATTTTCCCGTGAAGAAGAGAGAAGACGGCAGCTGGCCGCCGCCGGAGGTGGGGGACGCACGCGAGAGAGTTTTACCTCTACTACCGAAATGAAACTACTCGCCGGAGAAAGTGAGAGCCGGCGAACGTAGCGGCGGAGGGTGGGCAGTCGCGGCAGCCAGCCGACCGGGGCTTCTCGAGACGAGAGGATAGACATGGTGCAGGCCTACCGTCGTGTGGATCTTTCCTCGTCGTAGAGAAAGATCCTAAGGCCGAGCGAGTGTCCGCTGACGCGGGAAACGGAGGGAAATCGGGTGAATCGGCGAGGCTCAGGAATCGCGTCGATTAAACTCTCTGGGACGTTGGATAAAGTCGAAATCGAGATCGACGATTTTCAAGTAGATCTCGTCGCGACGAGGGGATTCGACCTTGGAGGATCGGAAGATGAAGAAGTGGTACCATGGGACGATGTAATTAATCCGACGACAGAGGGAATGTTTAGTGAAGTCGAGGGACGTTCTGAAACCTTCGTTGTGTTATGGTGGTGAGGACTGTTCAGGATAGACGCGGTAGAAAAAGAGGAAGAAGAAGAAGTGCCCAGGGTGGAAGTTCTCTCTAAAAAATAAGAAGAATTCAAAGTGACAACTTCCAGAAATCGGTAAGTAAAACCGAACTCCTATTTTTATACTAAGAATATATAAATAGGAATTGACACTTCATGACAGAAATAGTCTTCTTAATCTTGTGCGTAAAGACTGAACAATGGGAATGTACGACGGGGTAATTGAGTGTTGGGAAAAATCGAGTGAAAGTGAGGATCGGTTTTGGGAAGAAAGCCTATCTCGCGATGACCGTCGAGCAAAACGCTAAAAGACGGACGGGCAAAGCTAGTGATTTGAACAGTCGGCCGTCGATCCACTTGGTTATTACCGGGGAGTAAAAATCGCGTCGGCCGCAACCTTCGCGGTTCGAGTTTCCACAGACGGCGAACTGACGGGCCGAGGCATTGTATTAACGGAATTCGAGGCTTGCCACTCCGTCATCAATCTAATAGCCAGTAGACGACTCGACTTAATTACAGTTGTTATTCGTTCGTTATTCTAATTGAATAAAAAATATACCGTTCTAATTTTATGTAATTTTGTGATGTTAATTAAGGATGAGCGTTGGAAAGGTATTTCTGTAGAGAATCGTTGAAAGAAAGTGCTTGGAATTTATCAATGAGACGGCTTTACGAAAAAAAGAGTCTAAAGAGGTCCATTAGAGTAATGGTACTCGAAGAGATATTCAAGGTTCCAAGAATACTTGCTTGTAGGTAGATGACTGACTGGGAGATCCATAAAGGAGAAGTGAGATTTCTTGTAATTGTAACGCTGAATTTAGAAAATGTTGTATACCACAAGACGGGAAGTCATTAATCTGTTGAAGAAGCACTTTCGCTACAGACAGAGCTAACATCAGATGATACGAAATAATCAAGATCGCGTTTATGAATTGAGAACAACCATCGAACAAGTAGAAAATAATTTCTTTAGAAAAAGTAATGTTACTTCGTTGGGAAACCACTTTCATCTAGTCATTAAACTGCTTAGACTTCTATGCTAAAATAGCACAGGTTCAATGAATTTATTTATAGCAATTAAATAGCCATTTATCAATTATTTATTCGTATTCTCTGCTTTTCCTATTTTCTATATTTTGCATATTACATGCAATGTTTATGTTGTTTACATATCCAAATTTCTTCTTCATTAATTTTCTTCAAAATTAATTTAAAAAGTTTTAAATTTTCTAATGATATACAAACAACATTTCTTTCTATAGATTCTAAGAACAATTTACTATGAAATGTATAAAAAAACATTCGTTAAACAATTTTATTGATCAAAATTTTGAAGAAAGTAGACATTTGTCAATCTATAAGTAAATTATATACATGTATACAAAGTTACAAATGATTTCCATCATTTATATCCATCTTAATAGCCAAAACAAAGAGAAAGCCAATAAATGAAAAGTTGAGCTCGTTGTCATTCGTTAAACGCGAGCGTCTGTTACGGTTTGGATGAAAATCTGTGAGTAGAGCCGTCGGAGCACTTTCACAGAAGCTTCTGAATAATAAACCGTCGATATTCAAAGCGCCTGCCGGGACCAAGAAAGCGTCCGTATAGCGTAGAAGAGAGGAGAGACGGCGGAAGATGGACGAGCCAGAGAAAATGCGAGATTTCTCGCGGCGAATCGGCATTCGTCCGATCGAAATGCTCAGCTTTCCGACCTCGTAGCCTCCAGTGAAAGTACTTCCGTTCTTTTCCAAAACGAGACCCGGCGACGGCGACGCTCGGCATTAAGGATGCACGGTTCGGTACTTGCCGCCCAACCGATTGCCTAAACACTCCCGGTTTTACGTAACGCCGCGTCCGATTAAAAAATAAGAGAAACCCAAAGCGACGCGGGCATCCCGCGCCACTTCTTCCTAGTTAATTCCTCGTTTTACTACCGTTTCTCGTCCGAAACTCATTTAGAACATCATTTCATTTACATGTTTATTTATCGTTTACTAAAATAATATGGCCTGTTAATATTTTAAGACATAAGTAAGTATTTATTATATCTCAAACTTGCCAATCTCTTTACCGTTTCATGAAAAGGTTAATTTTTTAGGGGGATTTACGTATACATGGATATATAAAAAAAATTAGTATATCTTGTGCTTCTGGGTTTGCAAGCTACTTTTTTATTAAAAAAGCATCAAGTCTGTCGCTATATTGTATTAAAGAAATTAATAAAGCTTCTATTTCTGGATTTCCAAGCTTCTCCTGTATAAAAAAAATAAATATATCACCTCTTCTTGTCTGACAATGAGTTCACTACTTATAGTCCATATAATATATACGTCATACATTTTGTATCATAAATTTCAATACAAAAATTCTGATGAATCATCAGCTCTTGTAACCGTCGAATCAAAAGAGGATCTAACCAAACCATAGAAAAGGCACTTGACAGAGAACGTGCTTAATATCCTGAACTGGCAGCTCCTGCATAGAACAGCGATGCAAGAAAACTCTTCCTCGTTAATAATAATACGTGAAACGATTCCACACGTTCATTTACCGTGGAACTCTCCTCGGTCCCAGTAAAAATGGCCACGCTCGGTGGCGAGGCTCGTTCCGGCTAAAGAAGAGAGGAATCTGTACTTACACGATCCATGAATATTCAATCGGCACGCGTGCGTTATCCGACACACTTTTTCTCCGTTTTCATCTCCTCGCGGATTACGCTGTTTATGCGCGGATTAATTTCTCCTAGAAAGTAACAATGCAGATCGTTCCGCGCTCCAGCGCCGCTCCGAAATCCCGAAAAATCCCGTTTTCTGGAATCATGCCGAGATTTGCACACAACGAATCATTCCATCAAGGAAGGAGTTACAATCTTAAACAGAAAATCTACAATTTTTTATGGTAATAATAGGATTCTTGCGTAAATTGTAGATTTTTTTAATAAAAACAAGGAAGACGATCAAAGACTAACGTATGTTATCAGAAACAAGAAATCTTCAATAGTCAGAGAGCCGAAACAACTTTCACAGTTACTATAGTTTACATAGTGGCAATCTGGATCTGAGACCTCATTGTTTTCAGTTAGTGTTGTGTTACATATCGCATTTAGCTAGAAACTTTTTCCACGTTCATGTCAGTTTCACTCGCAAGATCCGAAGAAGGTTCGATACGTAGTATCGTTGCAATTAGGATCGGGGAGGGTCCGAGCGTTTCGATCAGGCGACGAGGGGATAATAATTAGCCGAGGTGCTAAACAAACCTATTAGGCGGCGGCGGAGGGGATACAAAATTGGTTACACAATGGAAAGTGTTCGTCACGATATACATATATCTGGTGAACTAGACCGCGAACGAACGCCTTTTCAAGGCCACGAAGAAAGAGCAGAAGCTGTGACGTACAGATTTCTTCGAACCGGTTTTCCTTCGAAAGGTGGAACGGCGTAACCGGCCCGGCGGCCGCCGCGTTAAAGGGCCAATCAAGTCGGCCAGGCCGGTGGTATTTCTATCGAAAAAGAATCAACCGATTTCCATTTCCAGTGACTGATCAACCGGGCACCCGGTTTCAACGATACCGCCCCCCTCTGCCCCCGCGACGACGCTTTTTTGCCGGCCGTTCGCTTTCTTTTTAAATCCAGGTGAATTTGCCTTGTTATCGTTTATTACCGATTCGTGGAAATCGCCGGCTCGTTGACCAAAGTAAACAACGTGCTAAATGCAGTATAATTTAGAAATATTTCGACGATTCGCAAGATTCATTTCTGAATCAATTATAAATGATTAGAGAGAACTGGCGAGGAATTTCATATTTGATTCACAGATTCACGCCTTCTAATAAAAGTCAATTAGTTTTTTCTTTATGGTACTACGTCCGTTCGTAATTGGAATTTTCGGAACGCGCGGGTGGGGACGAGGTGCTCGCGGGCGAAAACAAAATTTCACGCGCGTATCTCTCGGTTTCGGTTTTTTCTCCGTTTGGCTTTCGGCGAAAGTAAAACGGGCGCCTGCGTGCGCGCACGTTGCAGAGAAAGTAATACTTAGATCACGCTCCCAATGTCGGTTCACACACCAAGAATTTGGACACGGATGGCGCCAAGCCAAGCCAACCCAGTGAATACCGACGTGTCATTAAAATGATAGTAGGAATTAGAGGATCTCTGTCTTTCGACCGAAATTCATGTCTCATTCGTACAGTGACAAAATCAAATAAATAATTGGGCATAATGATTTTCTAATACAAATTCTGTTGCATTTTTTATTCAGAGGAATTTTATTTAATTTTATGATCAAAAGACGAGTGACCTTAAGATGACTGACTTTATTACATGCTGTCTTTCGACCGAAATTCATTTTTTACTCGTACAGAGACAAAATCAAATAAATAATCGTGTACAATAATTTTCTAGTATAAATTGTATTGCATTTTTCATTCAGAAGAATTTTATTTAATTTTATGATTAAAAGACGACTGACCTTATTACATGCTGTCTTTCGACCGAAATTCATTTTTTACTCGTACAGAGACAAAATCAAATAAATAATTGTGTATAATGATTTTCTAATACAAATTCTGGTGAATTTTTCATTCAGGAGAATTTTATTTAATTTTATGATTATAAAAGCCGACTGACCTTATAATAACTGACCTAATTACATGCTATTCTTTTTATTCTAATGAATAAAGCTTTATCTAATAAACAAATACTGACTAATTATTAGATTGCAAATGTTTATAAGAATTTTAAATAATTTAATGAAGCCCAGCAAGCAATAAAATGAAAAAACTAATAGAAACTGTCGCAGCTAATAATAATTGCATGTAACAATTCTCATCGATTCGTAAGGTGGATGGAGGAAGGCGTGTGACACGCGTGTAAGACACACGTGGGCTTTNTAGCAAGCAATAAAATGAAAAAACTAATAAAAACTATCGCAGCTAATAGTAATTGCATGTGACAATTCTCATCGATTCGTATGGTGGATGGAGGAAGGCGTGTGACACGCGTGTAAGACACACGTGGGCTTTCACGAGCATCTGGGAAACGTGCAACCACAATTACCCATGCGGTGTGCGCGTGTCTCTCTGTATGAGAGAATAAGAAAGGGAGAAGAAACTCTCGTGGATACTTTCGAGCATCGACAACAGCATCGTGTATAAGATAAAGTTAAGACTAGTCATAGGAAGGTGAAAGTTCGTGAGGACGCTCGGTGCATCGTTTCAGATCTTTCTTATATCCAGGTTTTCTTTCGGTTCAGCTTAGGAAAGGTCGATTTTTCTTAATGGCGAACCTTGATTTTTACTTTCTTCTAATTACGAGTAGAAGAAAAATAAATTTCAGTCTCGTTATTGAAAAATGTTTTAAATTGTAAAGATTCTTAAGGAAAGAATCTGAAATATCTGTAGATTTTCATCAGAAATATTATTAAATAGCATCGACTAAAATTGGCAATAAACTGTAGTTCTAAACCTACTAATCCTAAATCCTACAAAGCTATTCTAATACTTGTAGACATAGAATTTCATCAGAAACATTATTGAACATGATCGACTAAAATTAGCAATAAACTGTAGTTCTAAAGTTACTAATCCTAAATCCTAAAAAAAAATATTCTAATACTTGTAGACATAGATTTCCATCAGAAATATTATTAAATAGCATCGACTAAGATTGGTAATAAAATGTAGTTCTAAACCTACTAATTCTAAATCCTAAAAAGCTATTCTAATACTTGTAGACATAGATTTCCATCAGAAATATTATTGAACAGGATCGACTAAAAGTAGTAACAAAAGTTAGTCCTAAGCCTTAAATCCTGATCCTAAAAGATGTTCTAATATTTGTAGACACGTCCACCAAAAGTATTATTAAACAGTGTCGAGTAAAAATAGGAATAAAAGTTAGCAGTCTCCTAATGTCTGTAGACACGACTGCTTAAGAGAGATGCGTGAAATTTCGCCTTTAATGGGTGCGCAAATATGTGCTCGATGAACAATAACTCGCGTGTACCATTAATGGGAAAAATAAATGCGACTGCATTGCGAAACGGCGACTGCTTTCATCCTCTCGTGAAGCGTAAATGGCGAGGTTACATTTTCCCTCCTTTAACAGGAATCGACCGACAAATGGAAAGACGAGANTTCTTAATGGCGAACCTTGATTTTTACTTTCTTCTAATTACGAGTAGAAGAAAAATAAATTTCAGTCTCGTTATTGAAAAATGTTTTAAATTGTAAAGATTCTTAAGGAAAGAATCTGAAATATCTGTAGATTTTCATCAGAAATATTATTAAATAGCATCGACTAAAATTGGCAATAAACTGTAGTTCTAAACCTACTAATCCTAAATCCTACAAAGCTATTCTAATACTTGTAGACATAGAATTTCATCAGAAACATTATTGAACATGATCGACTAAAATTAGCAATAAACTGTAGTTCTAAAGTTACTAATCCTAAATCCTAAAAAAAAATATTCTAATACTTGTAGACATAGATTTCCATCAGAAATATTATTGAACAGGATCGACTAAAAGTAGTAACAAAAGTTAGTCCTAAGCCTTAAATCCTGATCCTAAAAGATGTTCTAATATTTGTAGACACGTCCACCAAAAGTATTATTAAACAGTGTCGAGTAAAAATAGGAATAAAAGTTAGCAGTCTCCTAATGTCTGTAGACACGACTGCTTAAGAGAGATGCGTGAAATTTCGCCTTTAATGGGTGCGCAAATATGTGCTCGATGAACAATAACTCGCGTGTACCATTAATGGGAAAAATAAATGCGACTGCATTGCGAAACGGCGACTGCTTTCATCCTCTCGTGAAGCGTAAATGGCGAGGTTACATTTTCCCTCCTTTAACAGGAATCGACCGACAAATGGAAAGACGAGATAGAAACAATAATTAAAATATTGTCAAACGGAATCCCTCCCCCCTCCAAGTGATCAATTTAATAAAATCTGCTTAGTTAATGGAATAAATATTTTCATTCAAGTTTTCTCATTACCAGTTCTTCTTCCGTGTATTCATAACAATTTCTCAATTTCGCCTAATTTACGTATTTCTTAGAATAATTATCTTTTTTTTTCAAAAAAACATTCCATTATTCCTTAAAATGTTTGAAGAATAAAAAACGTACGAATATTTGGAGAACGGAAAAAACTCGTAGGATTTTTGAAAGAGCTTTCAAGTAATATTTAACAATAATCAACCAGTGAATACTTGTTAAAGACAGTATCAAACCAAAAATTATTAACACTCATATCTACACTTAAAACACACGAATGTCTAAAATCCATTATCCTAACACACCCAGATGGTCAGAATCAAGGATTATAATCTGAATAAAAATCTAAATGTTAAAACAACAATATTTTAATTTGTCTAAATGCAAACTTCTAATTAGGTAGTTCGTATGCTCCATTGTTGCTACTCTACTGTGTAACGCATTGTTCCTACTCCGCGGNCGGCTCGTGTGCTCCATTGTTGCTACTCTACTGTGTAACGCATTGTTCCTACTCCGCGGACGATAACGTAATTGCAATTGAAATCGGCGAAGGAAGCGCGTTCGCGTTTATATGGTGGACGGCTCGTAACTTCCGGCGTGGCGAATGGGCATGAACGTGAACTTCACAGTGTCGTGCACGCGTGCAAGAAGTGCACTTTCACTTCTCCTGGGTGTACGAACACGACAGAGCCAATGACCTACTAACACATTGCACCGTTCGCCGCGCGGCTCGAGTACAAGTTTACGCAAGGACGGCTTATCGTTATTTCAGCGTTTCATTAATCATAGGAATCAATGAGCGTTATTTATATAAATTGATGAGCGACAACGATTACGATGATGGATAAGAGATAATAAGGAGGAGATACTGTAATAGGAGATCAGTAAACTATAGCATAGTATTTATTAAAAAGTAAGCAGAATAAGAATCAAAGTAATTCTTTATTTATAATATTATTCTTTAATTATTAATAAAGAGGATTCTTTATTTTATGTGAATTTTTTGAAACTTCATTTTTAATTTGTATTAAAAAGAATTCTTTTATTCGTCTTAAGAAAATATTGAATAATTTTCTCATTCCCAGAGGGATTAATAGTCAATTTGTATTAAATGAAACATTTATCATTATTTAACAATTCTTTTTATTCAATTGTCATCTAAAACAACTTGTATTACTCTTCTACTCTTCTCGACATAATAATTATTGTCTCGCCTCTCGAAGTTGCGAGGAACTCGTCGAAGCAAGGGGTAATTTGAGCAATGAATATTTGAATACTAATTTACACGAAGTGGTGGGCCGCAGGAAAGAATCTTGCACCCTTCGCATCGATTTCCTCGCCCGCTTCGTCTCTCGTTAGAATCCTACGTTGCATCACCGACGAGATACTGTTAAAAGAATGCCAGTGTCCGTGGAATCGGACAGCGAATGGAGCCCATGTGTTTAAGGATCTTCTGGAGGTACAATCAGAGACAAAAGTACATAAAATTCGAAATTCGTCAATATATTGGCAATGAAGGTTATTTATGATGTATATTTTGTATTAAAAATATAGATTAATTCCGAAAGATTTTGTTTAATTAGTGAATTGNGCGTCTCTCGTTAGAACCCTACGTTGCATCACCATCATGCATTGAAGAAAGGTCCTATGCATTTTTCTTCTAATTTCGATATTTAAGGAGTTAAGTACGATTAATTGGCATTTTATTGGTACTGACAAAATTCAGCCATTTCTCTATCGAAATTGCAGACTTTTATACACATAAATTCCCATATTTTAAGTTCTATAATAAAAACAATGAATATTACGTTTATATCTAACGACGTGCTTCACTCACGTCCATAAAACAACTCACGATTACTTTCCTTTGCAATTACCTATGCTTTTTACTACACGTTTCGATAACCCATCGCAGTAACATGAAACAGACAGATTTGACAAATATACATATATACATACTTACGTACACTCGCTTTTGACTCTCACTGTGCAATGCCTCTTTTTACTTTCACCCGTTACGGTGACGCAAACAACGTACTTATTTTCTGTCGAGAGAAGAAGAGGAAGAAGAATTCGTCCGAGCGATCGCCGCACCAGGAACTCGTTTTCTACTATCCTACGATGATCCCCGGGTTTCCGGGATGAGTGGGTCAACGGAATGACCATTGTTCAATCAAATATACCATAAAATATTTCTTCCATTCACTTGATTTCTC
>SMSR01014285.1:12678-27274 GCA_019453355.1 Ceratina japonica
GTTTTATACTTATTAGATATTTAACTTACGAGAGATGATTGCGTTACAGGAGAACGATGGGTGCAGCAAGGTCGTGCCAATGGTTGCTCGTCGGAATAGTCCTCGCGATCTCGAACCGTGCCACGAGTCAGCAAGAGCCAGGACCGAGCCTAAGGAAATTCGATTCAGCGCTCAGTCCCGTGTACATCGAGACACGAAGTACGAACAGTAGTCGAACCGATTTCCCATTGAACTCGATTCGAAGACGTCGATACGTTCGATTTCCAACCGGTCCAGCCGGCTACATGTTCGAGGGTGGTGGCCCACCTATCGGAAGAAACATCGCAGGCCCGCCCAATGTACGGTACCCTAGTTGGAGGCAGCATAAGGCCCTGTGGAGGAGTCCCATGGCTGATTTTAATACGAGGCCCGTGATGGGCCATCGCACCCCGCGATTGATATTCCGTGATAACGATTTTCCACCCCCAGTGGCCGGCAGCGCGGCCTCCTTCTTCCAGCAGTCCAACCATTTGCCGGATTTTGAAGACGAGATCAGAGGTAACAGGGTTTATGTAACAGAAAATGTAACCCATTTATTATTTATTATTATTTTTGTAACCCAAAGTCTGATTTAATCAAGTTTTCTTTAATTCGATTTCACGGTAATTGCCTCCTCATATGAATTTCTTCATTTAAAACCATCCGAAATGAGAATCCTTTATCAATTCTTTTAAAATTAATAGAAATTGTAAAACTATTAAATTTTTTAGTTAGAATTATTACCTTTGAATGAAGAATTGCATATAAAAAAGTATTTGATGGTTAAACACTTGAAAATTAAAATGCACTGGTTAAAAAAACAACCGTTTCGAAGCTAGAAAAATTCTTTTCTAATCATCAATTATTATCGAGTGCATCTTATCAAAGCACTTAAAAAGTAAAGTGCACTGGCTCAAAAAACAACCGTTTCGAAGCTAGAAAAATTCTTTTTTAACCAATTATTATCGAGTGCATTTTATCAACTTCTTAATTATAAATAATTCTCGTAATAATTTTTCCTTAAATGACGGAACCATTGTTTCAGATCATCGAAAGCAGGCGCTCGACGACTACCCCAGGTTAGAATCAGGTACGTACCCGACCATCACCAAAACTGTGACATACCTACCAACGAAATCGCGGCTGTTGAAAGCTCTCGCGCAACTCTTCCGCCAATCCCAAATACCGTTCGCCTCGCGTTTCAATTTCGCTGCCAGAATCGTAAGGACGTAATTAGGAATTTAGACAGACGGGCGCAATATCCTAACAGCGTCGGGTGTCGCAACGATTATTATGCCACGGTTTCTGCCATCCGCGTTGCGAGACACCCGTTCCTTCCGGTTGCCTTTACGATCCCGCGACACACTCTAACACCGTTTGCCAATATTCTCTCTCTTGCTAATAATTAATCCCTCCACAATTATTAACTTTTTTCTCTCTATTCAACATAATTACTAAGCTCCTAATTTAATCGAACTTAGAATTATCGATGAACGATTGAGTAAGAATTTCATTTATTAAAAAATTTCTAATCTGATTTCCTAAAAAGTATTCTGAAGCTAGGCTTGGAGTAATCAGACCTAATTTTCTGAAGAGTTCTTATTTTTTTACGAATTTTGAGGACGAATTTCGGGCACCGTTTCTGAAGAGTGGAGCGGAGGGTGGGTGGTTGGGTCGTGATGGACAAGAACAGTTTGGCATGTGTGTCTGTGCAGAACCGCGTCAGGAAAGTAGACCGCTGTGGAAGGGTGACGATACGTTGTGCGGTGACGGACGAAGCTGCGAATTTTTTCTTATGTGCTGGATGTCCGCTGGCCTACTGGACGGCAGTTGCGGCGGCATCATGTTCGCTTGTTGTCAGCGACGCGAGCCGAAAGGCAGCCACGATTTTAACCTGATCGAGGCGCCTAGAGATCAGTCTCAGCCGCTTCCGTTGGACACTTATACTACGGACACAGCCAATGACGACCGTAAGTCCTCTTCCTAATCAAGCATGACCGTCCGATTTGCATGATTTTTCTTAAACGGACCACAGACGTCCTCCTTCTCCTCTCATCGTCCATCTTTCATTATTTTTTTAAATCCGTTCCTAAATGTCTCAATTTTTTGTTCATGTCAAGGTTTTTCTATTCACTAGCTTTTATTTTTTATGTGTTATTTTATATGTAATTGCAAGTGAGTAGAAATTCTTAAATGAACAGAAATTGGGACAATTACTGTACTTTTTCTTTGAGTCAATTTTAAACTCAAAACTCTGGACAGTTCTTTATTTTCTAATCGGGGACAAGACTTTTTATATGGAACTTCTACAATTTAGTTTTTTAATTGGTATTAAGGATGTTCTGGAGATATTTGCACATTTTAACACGTCCTCTTATGGACAATTCATAATATAGTAAAAACTACGTTTTGTTAACGTTTCAAGAATTGCTGAACGTTTTTATATACCTCCAGAACATTCTTAAAAGGGTTAAAGACTAAAACAGCTCTCATTCACGAAGATTAAATTGAACCGTCTAAAAAAAGGCTAAAACGATTAAAAAAAATATATTCAGTCACCCTTGACCATCGCGTCTTATTAAATAATAAACTAATTAATAAGGCTCCTTGAACCATCAAACTCTAAATAAAAACTTTTGTCTACCCACAAGTTAGGCAGTAAAGGACTATCCCAAGTTCTAGTATACACCCCACACTCTTGCTCTCCCTAGTCCATTATTTTCTTTGATCATCTCATAAAAACCTCGATACTTTTTCATCCCCTCTCTTCCTATTTTCTCTTTCTACTAATTGGCCACCTCTCCCGCAAGCATTGTACGGCCGATTTCTTCCGCATGTCGAAACGAACGTTTCCTGCTTGCAAATTAACACGGGCTCCTTGGCACTTGCACTTTCCTCGGCATGCCGCCGCATGCGCGTCTTCACTTTCTCCGCCAGCACGACGATGAAAACAGTCCGCCATCCTAATTCGCGTCCCGTCCACGTGCATGCAATTCAACCCGCTTCCTATTGCAACGTCCGGTTAATTCGTTTGAGCCGATCTCGCGTGGCTCGCCGCGATAACAGCGGGAGAGAATCCGTTCCGCGGCCGGCGGCTACGTCACGCGAGTCCTCCTTCCGGTCCCCAGCATCCTCGAACCAGTTCTCGGCGTCTCTCGGTGGCCGAAACGGAATTGGCCGCTCTCGCCGAAAGTCGAAATGGAGCCAAGAGGACGGGACGAAATCGAATATGCAGCAGAGTTTGACAAATTGTTACTGAATTACTCCAAGTCTAATTCGGTGATACTATGCGATTTCTAATTAAGAGTATATGTGTTATAATTGTAAACGAGAGACAAGACACCTTCGTGTGAATCTACTGAGCTACTAACTATTATTTACTTCGACTGCTCGTGACACGCTGAATGTTAGTCGAGAGTTTTCGATTAACGTTGTACGATTAGTCGTTGCAATTGCAGGCTGCGGGATTCCCGCATCGAAGCAGACCGCGCAGAGGAGAATCGTCGGCGGGGACGACGCGGGATTCGGCAGCTTCCCATGGCAGGTCAGATTCTTTCAGACGAAATCGAGAAAAGGAATCGTGTCGGGTTCGACGCGATTCACGTCGTTTTCATTATATTAGGCGAATTTAAATAGAGGAAATTTTCTGATTTGCTTTTTTCAGGCGTATATACGGATCGGGTCCAGCAGATGCGGAGGCACGCTTGTTAATCGATTTCATGTAGTTACTGCAGGCCATTGCGTAGCCAAGTGAGTATAAAGTAGAATACAGATCGATATTCTTTTTTTATACTCTTTGTGACCTTGTTGTCTGTTTTACGATTGTAGGAGATAGAAGAAAATTTTTTAATTTACGAATCTTCAGGTTCTGAGACCTCAATATAGTTAGCAGCAAAAAAAAATTAGTTTTAATTGAAAACTATTTACATAATTCGGGAATACAGATCGATATTCTTTTTTTATACTCTTTGTGACCTTGTCGTCTGTTTTACGATTGTAGGAGATAGAAGAAAATTTTTTAATTTACGGATATTCAGGTTCTGAGACCTCAATATAGTTAGGAGCAAAAAAAATTAGTTTTAATTGAAAACTATTTATATAATTCGGGAATACAGATCGATATTCTTTTTTTATACTCTTTGTGACCTTGTTGTCTGTTTTATGATCGTAGAGTAGAAGAGAATTTTTTAATTTACGAATCTTCAGGTTCTGAGACATCAATATAGTTAGCAGCAAAAAAACTTATTTTTAATTGATTACTATTTATGTCATTTGGGAATCATTGGGGAAAATTTAGGAAAGGCATTTTACAATTTGGGAAACTAGTTTTTTTTTTTAACTAATTATTATTTATTGCTCGTATAGATAGCAGTCAATTGTTATAAAAATATCATAAAGATCATTAATCGATAGGAAATAATTTGGGCAATTCAAAAAAATTAGTTTTATAATTTGGGAAAATTTAATTATATTTTTTGTATAATTCTTTCTATAGATGGCAACAAACAATAATTAATTATAAAAAAACTATAGTTTCCCAAATCGTAAAATGCCTTTTCTAAATTTTCCTAAATGATTCCCAAATTATATAAATAGTTTTCAATTAAAAATAATTTTTTTTGCTGCTAACTATATGGAGGTGGTTCTGAAATCTAATATACACAAAATAGATTTCCCAATTTTACAAATTTTCTAAAAATATTTTTAAGCTCTTGAAAAGATAACAAAAATCGTAATATTTATTGACTAACTAATATCTTTTACAGGGCGACTGCTCGCCAGGTCCAAGTAACATTAGGAGACTACGTGGTGAACTCCGCCAGTGAATCACTGCCAGCGTACACTTTCGGCGTTCGGGAGATTCGCGTTCATCCCTACTTCAAATTCACCCCCCAAGCTGACAGGTACGACAAACTTCTTAACAGGACGCTCTAACTTATTGAACCTTGCAATTGTTATTCGATTTTTAGGTTTGACGTGGCTGTCCTCCGCTTGGACAGGCCGGTTCATTACATGCCTCATATAGCTCCGATCTGTCTACCTGAGAAGAACGAGGATTTCCTTGGACAATACGGCTGGGCTGCTGGATGGGGCGCCTTGCAGGCCGGTAAGTAAGCTTACTGTTATAATTATATTATTTTATAATTATATTATTGTTGTAATAATGGTAAAGAGACTATTAAGGATCGGTCTGATAAAAATTTGACAGGGTCAAGGCTGCGGCCGAAGACACTCCAAGCGGTGGACGTGCCTGTGATAGACAATCGGGTCTGCGAGAGATGGCATCGATCCAACGGAATCAACGTCGTGATCTACGACGAGATGATGTGCGCCGGTTACCGCGGCGGTGGCAAGGACTCCTGCCAAGTGAGTATCTACACACGATTCAATCATTTCTACAGAAAAATCAATTGTATTATTATAAAAAGTAAATAATTGAAAAGTCTACAGTGACGTCCATAAATATTCGTACACATTTCGAATCGGTATTCAATTTTTAGTATTAGATTAAAGAACTTTATCTTCTGTGGAATTTTAAAGAGCTTAATTTACCATAGAATGTCTAACAAAAAATTAAAAAAACTTGGTATTCATTGAAATCGCGAGGAAAATAATAAAGGACATGGTTTTTAACTTAGGAATAAGTTCTTTAAAATGGAGCTAACTAACTTAATTTTTTGTAGGCTTTTAAAAGGCTTAGTTTACTATGTAATGTGTAACAAACAGTTAAAATAAATTACTATTCGCTCTACATCTACATAATCTACAAACGGGATGTTTGAAATTTTTGCTAGAGCCTCCAACAAAAAAGTTAAACATCTTTTCTTCTTTCTTCGCGATTTCAATGAATACCAAGTTCTTTTAATTTTTTGTTAGACATTCTATAGTAAATTAAGCTCTCTAAAATTGCACAAAAGATAAAGTTATTTGATCCAATACTAAAAGTTTTATACCGTTTCGAAATGTGTACGAATATTTATGGACGTCACTGTAGACTTTTCAATTATTTACTTTTTATAATAATACAATTTGTGTACAATTATAATAATACAATAATGTGTACGAATATTTATGGACGTCACATGTATAATTAAGTTACACAGAATTTATAATACACGAGCCAACAAATTTGTTAAAATAATTGCAGGGCGACAGCGGTGGACCATTGATGCTGGAGAAAACAGGAAGATGGTACCTAATCGGCATCGTGTCAGCTGGCTACTCCTGTGCGCAACCGGGCCAACCAGGAATCTACCACCGCGTGGCCAAGACCGTCGACTGGATAACGTACGTGATCAATTCCTAGCCGGGAGTCAACTAATTGACGGTGAAACAAAAAGAGAAAGAAACTTTGCATGAAACAAAGTTTACCGAACGATGATCTGACAATTGAACGAAAACTGTGCAATCGTGAAAAGTGATATGAAATCAGGGACAGAGTTACGATTGGAAGAGTCTGAACAGTCGCCGAGCGTGTTGATTTTTTAGTGCAATTATATATTTTTCTAACGAGGGAGGATTGTAACGTTCGACTCTGCGTACGTGGAACGCGACGAGAAACACGAATTTTGTTTCGTACGTGAAGTGCGTGTGATATTCGTCCTAATAAACGTTTCACTTCTATTTTGAAAATTTCTTACCGTTCCAAACGAAATCCCCTTAGGAACATCGTCGCCGACGGCGGGAGACGGGTAGGAAAGAAGAACGCGTTTACATTAAAAACATACTTTGTTATTCGACAACCGCTATAATTCAACGCAAGCTTAGCGTCACGAATAGTAGAACAACGCGCTTAAATAAGTAATGTGTTCTTCCTCACTGCGTAATATAATAAGTACACATTTATTTCTCATCTTATTAATATATCTGTTAACAATTAAGTATCCGGCGAGCGTCGAACGTGTCTCGAGGGCTCGATGCTCTTATTTAAGTATCATTTGGGTTGAACTATAGTTACATGTCCGAATTCTTCACACCAGAAACAGAAAACGCGGCCTACAATAATATACATATATATATATACCTCATTTTTTTCTCGCGGCGGAATTACCTCCATCGGCGCTCGTCAACGAGCGTTTCCGGTTCAATGCGAACGAAACTGGACTAGATAAATAATTAAAAACCGGAACTAATCAAATTCTCTCTAATCCCTAATTGATAAAGTACACTCTGCATTCCTGTTCCGTTTCGCTTTGAGTAATAGGTACGAGCTCGCAGTGAACGAAGGAAAAACGATCAAATAAAACAATTAAAATAATAATAATAATAATATACATATATATATAGAATATGCCTCTAATTATATACTTCGATTCGCCTGCGTCAAGGTTCATTACCAGAGGCAGACGTGTTAAACCTGTGATAAATAAACACTAATGTAACAATAATACTTTCTCGAGAGAGGGTTGTGGTACGATCGAATACTAGTAAAAGGGAGAAGGACGAAGAAATACCGGGTCAAAAGGGACCCGTTTCCGCAATTACGGCTGTAAGTGACGATGCTTCCCCGGGCATCGTTTCGCGTAATTAACGAGCTGTCGTGAACGCCGCGACATCCTAAATGCACTCTGTGAACAATAGCGCTCTCCCCAGCTTAATCAACGAAATACAATCAAAATAAATCACCCGAACGCCTCGATCGTCTCAACATTAATTCTACGATTAATTAAGTATAGTATATCAAGTTTAAAAACGTTCAGCTAAGGAGAGCAGAATAATTGGGTAGAGATCGTGCCGAGAATGCTACGTTCCCCTGTAAAAAGAGAACTCAGAGGCGGATTCGATCAGAATCTCCAGAATTGAAATGTACAATTATAGAAAAAAAAAAAAGAAGAAGATAGAATGAACTGGACTCAACGGACCGCCACTGTTAATATTCCAGGCCTCGATATCTCCGTTACGATACTTTTTTTACTGGCAGCTGGAGATACGGCAACCGGATCGAGATCGCGCGGCGTACGTCGAATACCAAAAAAAAAACGGTGATTCAAACCCGCGGCTGCTGTCCCTCGTTTCAAAAGCGTTTTAACCCTCCCGTGCTAAGTATCAATTCCGGCGGTGAGTCTACGCCTATCTACGACGGTAGGATGTCGAGTTCAAGGACACTTTGTGTGCTGGGAGACAGACCGTCCTCGCTTTTGTGCATCAGTACGTTCTTCAGGTCCTTCAACTTCTGCGGTTGAAGCGCGGCGCCGGTGTTCCTCGGCAGAGTGGCGATGGGGTTGGTACTATGGCTTTTAAATGGTTTATCGGACTTGAATCCTTTCTCGGACTCCGAATTGTATCTCCGCTTCGCCGTCAGCTCAAGGTTCGCCTGTTGTCTCACAGTATTAGTCGAATCTCTGTCCTCGAAGCAGGGCACCGTCTGCATGGAAACCGTGTTCCTGCGATCGTTGAACAGCGACCTTGGATTCAAGGTCACCTCCTTCGCCGACCCGAAGTGCTTGAAGTTCCCGCAAACAGGACTATTCATGAAACTCGTATCTGCCGAGTGACATGGCTCCGGGACGCGTTTCTCGATTTTGATTTCGGTGACGTTCTGACGAATCAAAATGTCCGGCGCAGCTTCCGGCAGCGGCTCCTGCGAGATCGGCGGCCATTTTGGGTCCCCGGCTAAGTCCCGTTCGATCGCTAGGAACTTCCTGCGCGACTTGTCGACGTTGTGCCAGCGGTAGCGCAGCTTCCTGAACACGAGGTACTCGACGAAGAGGTTTTCCATCAGCAACGAGATGACGAAGTTCGCGGCGCCGTAACCGATCAGGATGAACCGGAACCCGACGTTCTCCGGTATCTCCAGCTCGAACCACTCGACCAGCCAGTCGAACGGGAAGGTGGCGAGGTAGACGGAGAACAGCGACAGCAGGATGAACGACGTGAGGAGGCCGTAGTTCGTGAACAACGACTTGCGGTACGGGTGACCTTTGGAGAAGGTCACCGCGAGGATTATGTACTGGATGGAGCTGATGATGAAGACCGTGTAGTTTTCTGTACAGGACACGTCGTCCTTGTCCTCAGCTGCGGCCACCGTCGCGTTGAACGGCACGTACCAATCCATCTCCTGCAGGTGCCATAAGCTGGCCGATTGGAAGAAGGCGACTATCATGATTTGCGTCACGAGGCTCAAAACGGGTGTCGTGCTGATTAGACTGTTTAACGGCGTCGTTTTGGCTAATGGGCCGTCGTAAGCCTCGGTGCGGCCGAAGAAGAAGGCGAAGATCGAGATGATGAAGAGGTCGATGTACAGGAACTCGATGTCCGTCAGGTTCGACTCGATCCCGTATAATAGGATCACGGAGATGAACTGGGTGAGCGAGTAGCTGGCCATGTATTTGAAGATGCCGAAAGATGTGACCAAGGCTGCGCGACCTTCGCGGATCACTGTCAACACGCAGGAGATGTTCGTCTCGCGGCTGGTGAACGGAGACGCCACGGACGATTCGGTGTCTGATAGGGAAATTCCAGTGTGCGCGGCTTTCAACGCCCCACAGTCGTTCGCGCCGTCGCCTACCATTCCTGGAATTAGTATTTGAAAGAGGATTTATTTTATTGCTATTAAAAATGAATTTTTTTTATAATCTAGAGGAATTAATTTTTTTTATTATTTAGAGAAATTAATTTTAGAAAAATTTATTTGGGTATTCTATAGAGTCGCGCTTTTTATAAGAATTATTCAAAGGAAGAAATTAAATGATGATCGGAGTACGTACCAACGTAGTATCCTAACGATTGCAATTCCTGGACGAGCTGTTGCTTCTGGTCGGGCGACATCCGGGCGAAAATAGCACCACGGGTGACAAGCTTCGGGATCAATTCTGGGTAATATTGTCTGACCAACGCCCACGTCTTTCCCGTCAGTGCGAACACGTATTTGTTTTTCGNAGATCGGCGGCCATTTTGGGTCCCCGGCTAAGTCCCGTTCGATCGCTAGGAACTTCCTGCGCGACTTGTCGACGTTGTGCCAGCGGTAGCGCAGCTTCCTGAACACGAGGTACTCGACGAAGAGGTTTTCCATCAGCAACGAGATGACGAAGTTCGCGGCGCCGTAACCGATCAGGATGAACCGGAACCCGACGTTCTCCGGTATCTCCAGCTCGAACCACTCGACCAGCCAGTCGAACGGGAAGGTGGCGAGGTAGACGGAGAACAGCGACAGCAGGATGAACGACGTGAGGAGGCCGTAGTTCGTGAACAACGACTTGCGGTACGGGTGACCTTTGGAGAAGGTCACCGCGAGGATTATGTACTGGATGGAGCTGATGATGAAGACCGTGTAGTTTTCTGTACAGGATACGTCGTCCTTGTCCTCAGCTGCGGCCACCGTCGCGTTGAACGGCACGTACCAATCCATCTCCTGCAGGTGCCATAAGCTGGCCGATTGGAAGAAGGCGACTATCATGATTTGCGTCACGAGGCTCAAAACAGGTGTCGTGCTGATCAGACTGTTTAATGGCGTCGTTTTGGCTAACGGGCCGTCGTAAGCCTCGGTGCGGCCGAAGAAGAAGGCGAAGATCGAGATGATGAAGAGGTCGATGTACAGGAACTCGATGTCCGTCAGGTTCGACTCGATCCCGTATAATAGGATCACGGAGATGAACTGGGTGAGCGAGTAGCTGGCCATGTATTTGAAGATGCCGAAAGATGTGACCAAGGCTGCGCGACCTTCGCGGATCACTGTCAACACGCAGGAGATGTTCGTCTCGCGGCTGGTGAACGGAGACGCCACGGACGATTCGGTGTCTGATAGGGAAATTCCAGTGTGCGCGGCTTTCAACGCCCCACAGTCGTTCGCGCCGTCGCCTACCATTCCTGGAATTAGTATTTGAAAGAGGATTTATTTTATTGCTATTAAAAATGAATTTTTTTTATAATCTAGAGGAATTAATTTTTTTTATTATTTAGAGAAATTAATTTTAGAAAAATTTATTTGGGTATTCTATAGAGTCGCGCTTTTTATAAGAATTATTCAAAGGAAGAAATTAAATGATGATCGGAGTACGTACCAACGTAGTATCCTAACGATTGCAATTCCTGGACGAGCTGTTGCTTCTGGTCGGGCGACATCCGGGCGAAAATAGCACCACGGGTGACAAGCTTCGGGATCAATTCTGGGTAATATTGTCTGACCAACGCCCACGTCTTTCCCGTCAGTGCGAACACGTATTTGTTTTTCGTATGCTGTAAACTGATTTAGAAATTCAATTAAACTTCACGTTAAACCTTATTCCTTCAAATGTTCACTGGTTCTCATTGTTTAACCCTTTTAGTACCGGGCGAAAAAGATGTTCCTATGCGAAAATAACCGGACGAATTTGACGAATTTACTAGAGTTTGGGAAAAAGCTCATAAAGACGAAACTAAAAATAATATTTACATAATTCAAAAAGTGTTAAGGACGAAATAGATAATAAAGCAATGCCATTAACTTTTTAATACTCATTGAAAATCATACGAATGACTTAATTATAAATAATCATGATCGATTTTGATGAAACTTTGTACACGCATATAACTTACTTAGATCTGCAAACGAGACACTTCCAATTTTTATTACAGAGCCTAATAAAAAAGTTAAAAACCATGTCCTTTACTATTTTCCTCGCGATTTCAATGAATACCAAGTATTTTTAATTTTTTGTTAGACATTCTATAGTAAATTAAGCTCTCTAAAATTCCACAGAAGATAAAGTTCTTTGATCCAATACTAAAAGTTTTATACCGTTTCGAAATGTGTCCGAATATTAATGGAAGTCACTGTAACAACAAAACCGATTACAAAAATTGGCATGAACGATAAACTAACTCGAATTCTTGCAATGCAATAATTAATAAGCCAGAGGATTTTTTTTAAGATTAAATTACTCACTCGTCGGATAAATAATTGACATCGTTCTCGTAGTGATTGTTCCCAAAGGACCCACTCTCGACGGTGTCTAAGCTAGCCACGCTGTTCAGATCGGTCATCTCGCTGAGGTCCGGCTGCCCCATCGACGGCTGGCTGCTGCTCTTCGTGAAGTAGATCTGCGGCTTCACCTGATTCTGCAGCTGAGTAGCGGATACCGCGATCACAGGCACGCCCGGCTTCACGAGGTCGCAGTCCCTGGCGACGGACAACGCCGTCAGCATGTTGTCCCCGGTGACCATCACTATCTTAATGCACGCTGTGTTCAAATCGCCAATCACAGGCATCGTCTCCGGCTTCAGTCGGTTCTCCATAATGACGAACGCCACGAAAGTTAAATCGGACTCTGCGGCTTCACGGCTCAGCCTCTGGACCTTCGCGTACGGAAGACGGTTCAACGTTTTGTGCGCTAGTCCGATCACGCGGTAGCCTTCCGAGGTGTAGTCTTGCAGGACGGAACCGAAATCCGATGGAACTGAAGCAGAAAAATATTATTTTAATTAATCGTCCGTTTTTAATTAATTTAACGGAGGAGTTTTTAATTGATTAAACTTACTTGATTCCGCTCTGGACAAGCTGAGGATCATCTCGGGGCTCCCTTTGCAGTACAGGTCGTAATGGTTCGCGCCTAGCGTTCTGGTGATCACGCTCATTCTCTGCAGAGTGGAGGTGAACGGGAACTGCCTGACGATCCCCACCTCCAACCCCTGTTCGGGCAATTCGGCGGTGGAGCCGTTCAGCGCGGGGTCGAGATTGTTCAACGACACGTTGTCCACCACGTCGGAAGACATTGAATTCTGCCGGCTGAGGGTGGCGAGCTTCGCGTCGTTGGCCAGCTTTCGCGACAGCTTGGACCCCTTCGGCGGCCTGACAATCGTCGGAAACAGCATCGAGAACTTGGACGTGTCGGACACGTCCGGTTCCTCCAGGGTCCAACCTGTAGACTCGAACATTTTCAGATCAAGCGGGTCCCCGACCGGCTGATTCTCGATTAAAGTGATTCCGTGACACGTCACCATTCCGATCAGGAGGTCGTTCGGTGGCAGGGAGGTGATTTCTTTCACCGCCGGCTGAAACTTTCGCTCGACGGCGGGCACCACGCCCCACATGTCGAGCCCGTCCTCGGTCAGCGTGCCGGTTTTATCGAAGCAGATACAGTCGATCGACCCCGAGACGTTTATGGTCCTAGGGCTGGTGCAGTAGATCTTGTTCTTCTCCAGCCGGCGCTGGGCGACCAGACGGCCGACGGTCATCGCCGCCGGCAGCGCCGGCGGGACCACGATCGTTATCAGGTCCAGTGCTTCTAATGCGATGTAACTGCTCGGTACGCCTCTCATTGCCTTCGTGACGACAGTGTACACCACGCCGATGCTCGCGATGCAGGCTAGCAGGATCACGAACTTGTACGAGTCTTGCTCGAACTTGAAGTCCACCGGCGGGGGGTACATGATCGAACGCACCAGGCCTCCTTTGCTGGTGTTAAACCCTGTCCTCACTACAACTGCCAAAACCTAGTCGCAAAATTACGATATTTATTGTATAAAAAAGGGGAAGAATGTTCGTCACAGCCCTGGTGGAAATGTGCATGTCATAATTGGAAAGAAAATGTTGAAAAATGGCCATATATTACAAATTATCTAAAAAATTCTTAAATTTTGTAATAATTTAATAATTTTTGATAAATGTTTCAAAAGACGGTCAGGGAAGAACAGATTATGAGAAGAATTGACGTAATCTAATATAATACGTTGAATTCTGACATAATTTCTTTACGAATATATATCATCCAATTTTGTGAAATTTTAATATGTTAAATTATGCCAGAAAAGAACAGATTATGACCAGAATTGACGAAATCTAATGGAATATGTTGAATTCTGACATAATATCTTCACGATTATATATCATCAAATTTTGTGAAATTTTAACATGTTAAATTATGACAGAATTCAACATACTATATTAGATTTCGTCAATTCTTGTCATAATCTGTTCTTCCCTGACCGTCTTTTGAAACATTTATCAAAAATTATGATATTATTACAAAATTTAAGAATTTTTTAGATAATTTGTAATATATGGCCATTTTTCAACATTTTCTGCCCAATTATGGAATATTTCCACCAGAGAGGTTGTAATCCTAACAAAAGACAAATCCTAGTATTCCTCGTAACATTTACGTTCTCAAGTCCTGAATCAATGGATCGAGATCGAATTACCTTTTCTGATCCGTAGTATCTTGTTTGGATGACTCTGGTGCCACAGAACAGCGTGTGCCTCGCGTGCTCCTTCGTATCATATACAATCTCGTTCGACGAAGGAATCGGGGTTTTCGTGACCGGGACCGACTCTCCGGTGAGCATTGACTCGTTCAAAATGCAGTTACCGGTGAGAAGCACCGCGTCGCAGGCCATCAGGCAGCCGTGGGATGGAATGACGATGATGTCGCCGGGCACCAACTTCTCAGCGGGGACAGTCGCCGTCTGTCCAGTCGCGCGGTCCCTCATCACGGTCGCGACGTCGGAAGAATGTACGGTCGATCGCAAGTTGTGCTGATTCTGCAAAACCATTTTGAAATTGGATTTAAGACTCTCACGGTTATTGTTTATTCTAATAGCACTCATCTTCCGGATTGAAACCGTGTATTTTGACAATTCATATGCCATTTGAAATTATTTT
>SMSR01014285.1:61820-71980 GCA_019453355.1 Ceratina japonica
CGGCGACGACGACGGCGACGGCTTCGTCGCGCGTACTGTAAAAAACAAGATCGCCAGAGGCGTTACACCTCGAACCAGTAAAACTTGTCGTATCGCTAGTGCGAGAATGCGTCGCGCACCCAAACACCGACTCCCACCTACGCTGACAATAGAAGGTAATTCGATCACTTAAGAAGTGGCACAGCTTGAGAACAGATGGTCGCAGGGTGAACTATTATCCCCGTTTTTCCAAGCGAATCGGAATTCTGTTAAATGAAAGGCAATTTGACAGACGAAGTCGTGATTCTCCCGTTTCTCCAGAAAATTTATTACAGGCGAACGACGCGCTTCGATCGCCGCGTCTTTGGTTTCCGTTTCAACGATTAGCGCCCGGCATCTTTCCATTCCGAAGGCCAAACGGCTCCACGCGTACACATCACGTATGGTAATCGTACACCGACTTGAGCAACCTGTACAATTTCTCCGTTCCCAACGTGTCCCGTTTATACAAAAACAGACGGTTCACACTTCGTCGGCGACTTCTTCGATTTCGTTGTCCTCGTTCTCGTCGCCGCCGTCGCCGTCGTCGTCCCTCATGAGCCCCGGCGACGTCCGCCTGACGCGATCGACCGCCGGCCCGAGATCGTTGTCCAGGTATTCCCTGAACTGCAGGCACTTCTGCTTGGTGTTGATATCGTTAGAACTTCCCCAAATGATGAGGCCGTCGGCACCGAGATCGGAGATTTTCCGTAGAGTGGCCTCGAGATCAGGCTGCGAAGATAAATTCATTTTTGAAGAGGCGCCCAACGTGGCCGGCTATCAGGTGGCGCATCTGCCAGACGCGCACCCCTGCGGGAAACGGGAACGCCGGAGCGAGATGGACTGACCTTATTCAAATACGTATCCCTCTGATCTTGGTACTTGTACCAGTAATAGGGCAGAACCTTTTTCCTGGTGCCCGGGCTCGTTTGCTTGGCTATTCTCAACGCCTCTTTCACCCGGCCGGCGACCAGCCCGACCCTCTGCCCGCTCGTTAAGCTCAGCCTCAAGTACACCGACGGCAGTAGGACGTCCTCCGCCTCGAACAGCCACGACATTCTGAAAAAGGGAGAAGCACGCAATGCTTATCGGGGACAGATTAGATAAGGCCGGCGTGTGACTCCTCTTGCGCGCGCCAACGGACGGCACGGGATTGGGACCGGGGCGATTTGAATTTTCACCGGCGACACGGTTCTTGACACTGACCCACTTAAATCCGACACCGTGGTCTATCTCCGCGGCCGATTCGTAATCTTGTTAGCTTTTAAATCCCCGCGGGCGAGCTTTCACGGCTACGGGAGCGCCCGTGAATTGCCGCTAATTCGATAACCGCGAGAGATATATCCGTAAACAATGCAATCGGATTGATTTACGGTAACGGGCCGAGGCTCACTGGACTGGAAATAGGAAGTCCCTTCGTGGGAATAAGGAAATTCAGACCGTGAATCGTATCAGATTCATAGATAATAAACAATGCAGTTGTCTTTTAACGCCGGTAGAAATAGTTGGTAGAAATAGTGTTAAGAGGAATATTTTTTAAAAAATAACTACTGACATCACGAGATTGGAGTTATTTACTTATTATTCGTTGATTTCCTATGGAAGATAAATTATCACGTTGATACTACTATTCGTGCAATCTACACATGTCAACAGGAAATTGCAGTTTCTTACGA
Organism: Ceratina japonica; assembly: GCA_019453355.1. Taxonomy (NCBI): domain Eukaryota; kingdom Metazoa; phylum Arthropoda; class Insecta; order Hymenoptera; family Apidae; genus Ceratina; species Ceratina japonica. Next base: position 63,515 of record SMSR01014285.1, read on the forward strand.
CGTGATACTTCAATATTTAAGTTCGGAAACGATGTGAGAATAAAATTCATATTCTTCGAACGTTCAATGTACATGAGTTAGTAATTAAATTAATTAAATATAATATAAAAAAATAAATCTGATTTAAATAATAATTAAAATAAATAAATTGAATAAAATTGATTTTCAATATGCAATTTTAGATTAAATTTAATATACAATATTAGATGAAATTTATACGCAATTTATTATAATACGCAATTTGCTATAATTTTTGACATTTTTATTGACTCCAGCTCAGTCATTAGAAGAAAGCTTTGTTCTTTCTTTGCTTCTCAATCTCTTTTTCTTTTTTTTTTCTTTTTTTTTACTGCTCTATACCACTCTCTTTAATATGTAAAAGGGTTAATTACCCGTGAATTAAATAAATAAATAAATAAATAAATAAATATACAATTATTATTAATTATAAGTCTAATGAGATAATAATTGGGGTAAAATCGTACTTATCGTTCTCCTGCATGGTAGTGTCGTCGCAGCGGGAGCTGGGCTGGTTCGGTGTCAAGTTGTAGCAGTAAGGGTAGGCGTAGTATCCCCAACTGGCCGCCGGCCTGATCCGCTTGGCAGCCTTCAGGGTCTCCTCCATAAAAAGTTTCCCGTACTTCTCGAATCGGCGTTTCGCCTCCTCCTCGACGCTGCGGCTGTCCCAGAACGGGTGCTCCCGCCGGACTATCTCTATCGACAGTTTCTTATACGGCTGGAGGGACGCCCAGTTCTGCCGGAAGATCGGCCGCCAGCTCTCGAAATCGATCACGCCCACGCCGTGAAACGATTTGTCCGGGACCTGATTGATCAAGTGCTCCTTGAACACCTCCAGATGCATCGTGAGATTCCCCTCCTGCGGCACGCCGCCGTTCCTCGTCACCACATCTCCTGAATCATGCTCAAAAGTTGCCTAATCTCTCCCATCGCCAAGCGGCACCAACCCTCTCATTCCCAAGTTATTCGCAATATCCAATCTCCCGGACCGTTTGACAATTTACGATAACGTTGTACGACGTCAGAATTTTTTATTTTTCGCCCGCCTCGTTTTACGGGAATGAGAGGGTTGAGGAACGAGTATGGTTTTACCGTTCGGATCTGTGAGCAGCGCCGGGAACATTCCTGGGTCGTAAAGGATCGCGATTTCATCGCCGCGGAACGCGTCCTGCGTGTTCTGCAGTATACCGTATTTCTCGGATATCTCCTCGAAGTGCAGCCCGTACTTATGGCACATGAACGTGGGCACGTTCCAATAGACGTTGAACTGGCGCTTGTCATCGCTGCCGTTGTTGGGGATGGTCGGCAGAAAACTGGCAAGAGAAACGAGGTTTTAGCCGGGGCCGCGCGGTCAATGACACGCAATTAGATAAGATATTCACAGTCCTGAACTTGAACGCTTTGTTGCAGGACCTGCGAGTAATCTCTCTCTCTCTCTCTCTCAGTTCCGATCACAGACTAAATACACGGAGTTTCTGTTGCAATTCAGAAACGAACGGAAGCGTGTACCGCGCTATCTCCTCCTAATGGGACTAAGTATTCTCGGAGGATCACTGGGAAAGCTGGCGGATATTAGGAAAGTTCCTGAGGGTTGACAATTCCCCGGGGACGGAGGTATGTTGGAAATAAGCGAAGCACATGTACCCGAAGAGGAACGCGTCGATCCGTAGTACGAGCGGGACCAGCAACAGGAGCAACGAGCGCAGCATCATCTCGCGTGAGCATGAATCGGACGAAACGGGTTCATGCACCGTCGTCGTCGCCCCGGCGATTACTATTCCGCGAAGAACGCAGCTCGAAGAGAGCGCGGCCTCTTATCAGTCTTCGTTCTACTTATCGATCTATCCTGCGCCGGTCGGGTTTTGCAGGATCGGCGGCGATCTGACGGTGACCGCCGGCGACGTTCCCCCGTGAATAAAACCGTCGACGACGATGGTACAACAGCGGTGCGACTGGATTCCGCTCGATTTCAGACCCACTATTTATTCCGCATCGTGTGCGCGCCTCGTGTCCCTCGTTCCCCACCTACGTGTAGCTCGTCAGCGCTTCGTGCTCGGCTCGCCTGTTNAGCTGGCGGATATTAGGAAAGTTCCTGAGGGTTGACAATTCCCCGGGGAATTGTTGGGGAGGTATGTTGGAAATAAGCGAAGCACATGTACCCGAAGAGGAACGCGTCGATCCGTAGTACGAGCGGGACCAGCAACAGGAGCAACGAGCGCAGCATCATCTCGCGTGAGCATGAATCGGACGAAACGGGTTCATGCACCGTCGTCGTCGCCCCGGCGATTACTATTCCGCGAAGAACGCAGCTCGAAGAGAGCGCGGCCTCTTATCAGTCTTCGTTCTACTTATCGATCTATCCTGCGCCGGTCGGGTTTTGCAGGATCGGCGGCGATCTGACGGTGACCGCCGGCGACGTTCCCCCGTGAATAAAACCGTCGACGACGATGGTACAACAGCGGTGCGACTGGATTCCGCTCGATTTCAGACCCACTATTTATTCCGCATCGTGTGCGCGCCTCGTGTCCCTCGTTCCCCACCTACGTGTAGCTCGTCAGCGCTTCGTGCTCGGCTCGCCTGTTATCTGGCTCCGGGTATTGTTCGGCGATTTCTCCGTTTCCGTTTTTTTTCTTCTTCTCTCTCTCTCTTCTCTTCCTACCGCCCTCTCCCGCCCTCGCTCCCTTTTCGTTCTCCGCGTGAAAGGAAATCACGCGATTACGGCGATCAATCTTGCTGACAATAAAGGTGCGCGCATCGAGGCCTGCACACCCCTATGTGTGCCGGCAGCGAGCGAGTTAGCGGGCGACGGGCGAAAACGATGCGGTTGCCCGACGCCAAGGATCGTCGACGAGTTGAAGGCCCTCGACGATGGATCGCTGACGGTGTTCCATCATTCGCGTCGGGAATCCACCTGACAATGCCGTCACGATCGCCCATATCTTCCGCGCGATCTTTCGTCCAGTAAGAACGATGGAACACTGAGATATATTACGTAAGATTCATTAACAATGAAGCAAATTTCTTGTCCGCCTTGGTAGTTAAAAATAAAAGCTATTCGTTTCGCTAACCGTGTTATGATATCAAGCAATATAAGGATGCTTCGTATGCGGGTACATACCCATATTTCCCCCTTAGCCCTGAATCGTCCTTTTTCACGAACTTTTTTCTCGTTTCGCAACACCGTTACAAAAAGTTATCGGAGAAGGAAAACGACGCTCGGCGAAGGATGCGTCCTTATTCCGCGGAGATAAGCACTCCGCTAAGTAATTAGAGCTTTGGGCTTGAAGACGATCGATATTCCGGGACGGGAGGATCTGTGTCCCGAGGTAAGGAGCGTGTCCCTTTAATCTTAACGACCGGATTGATAGGCCGCAACGGAATACGCAGAAGGACGTCTGAAAATTGGTCATCGAGGGCCGCTCTTTACGCGGCCTGATAATAAAATGATAACGGCCAAGGCGACAACAATAAATTCTAATACTTTCCACTGTTAACCACGCGAATAACGTTATATGGTACAGATAAAAGCTTCAGGGGCTCCCGGTCACCTTCGCGAGTGATTGACGTCACTTAGGTGGAAAATAAAGTATAATTGGTCATTGAACAAATAAACAGGAGTGAATTCACGATCATCTGAAAAGAGAATTCATCGTCGATTACTCAACCAGTCTAATGGACCAATTAATCGATCTCCCGACGTATCATTAGTTGCCACAGTCGTTATTTACGTGCGCACACGTTAAAAGGAATGGAGNAAAATAAAGTATAATTGGTCATTGAACAAATAAACCGGAGTGAATTCACGATCATCTGAAAAGAGAATTCATCGTCGATTACTCAACCAGTCTAATGGACCAATTAATCGATCTCTCGACGTATCATTAGTTGCCACAGTCTTTATTTACGTGCGCACACGTTAAAGGGAATGCCGTGGAGCGGACGCATTCTAAGCCAGACACGCAAGTGCGATAACACCTCGGCTAGAACAGTCGTCAAACGTTTTTATAAGCGTTTCTTAAGTGGGCGGACGAAATTCGTGTGCTGGTATCGGTGGCAAACGTGCGACAGTCAGCTGTTAATCGCTACAGGGCCACCGTTCCGCGTCTTTTATCTTTAAAAGGCCTTGTATGCCGCTCGCGTGTATATTGTGTTAAATATTGATCTGCATCCACTGTAACAGAGACCTCGGCTCGCATTAAGGGCGCAAGCTGTGTACACAAAAAACAGAAAATTAATTGAACGAACTCGTTAAAATCTGACCTTCNGCCGTGGAGCGGACGCATTCTAAGCCAGACACGCAAGTGCGATAACACCTCGGCTAGAACAGTCGTCAAACGTTTTTATAAGCGTTTCTTAAGTGGGCGGACGAAATTCGTGTGCTGGTATCGGTGGCAAACGTGCGACAGTCAGCTGTTAATCGCTACAGGGCCACCGTTCCGCGTCTTTTATCTTTAAAAGGCCTTGTATGCCGCTCGCGTGTATATTGTGTTAAATATTGATCTGCATCCACTGTAACAGAGACCTCGGCTCGCATTAAAAGGGCGCAAGCTGTGTACACAAAAAACAGAAAATTAATTGAACGAACTCGTTAAAATCTGACCTCCTTACGCGAGCTTACGATTATTAATTAGAACGCCTGTGCAAAGCGTAGTCCGGGGACGTATTTTAATGAAGCTTAAATTACTTTTGATGTTGCACCGCGTGTCTGTTAACGACAGTCCTTAAAAACTGGTTTCTGTCTTTTTGGTCTCGCCGCTATCTAATGGGTCCCAGAAGCGGGCCTCCTGTTACGTAAGCGCGCGGTTCTAAGGCGCCGGGAAGGTAGGTAGGTGGTGGATCCGGCGATCTACGAGTCGTTAGATCTCTTGCGCGAGCTCTAAACGTGTCACGCGCGATAAGGGGACCGCGTTCAAGGCTGCAGAAGAGAAAGTGAAATTGACGAGAGCGCCGGTTGAGGACGGATGACAAAAGGGTGTAGAGGCACAGATAAAAGACGTGGTTACTTTAGATCTTATTTTATTTAAACTCTCCTTCCATTCTCGCCTCCTCGTACTCCTGCGATCTAATTAGTATTAATAAAAAGACGCCGAGGGAAGTTCCGCGTCGAATTAAACAGCGTCCAAAGAATATACCTGATTTTTTTTTTGTTCTTTTGTCTTTTTTTGTTTTTTTTTTTTAAATGCTGAATTTATACCTGCAAGGGAGGTGGAGTCTCTCCCGCGTTGCATTCGCGAATTAACATGGAACTGTACGATAATTATCTACATTGCTCGAGTCACGCGGACACGTACATGTATATATATACACGCGTGTAGCACGTACGTATTTCTCGATTACAACCTTGAACCGTGAAGATGATCAACAGCGGAGATGGAGCATCTTGTTTGGACTGAAGGAAAAATCGATTCCTTCGTGCTGATGCGCCGAGGTCCGTGTACGCCCTTCTTCCGGTACGTCTCCCGTATTTCCTATTGTTCTCACAAATATAATGGTTCCCACTTTTCACCCGTTTATTTTTATTTCTCTTTAAGCTTGCACGTGCGAAAAAATTTTCCCTAGACAACGACGGACGAACCGTTGAGCTAGAATTCTACTGGAGCACCAAACCGATTTTCCCGGGTGTCATGCTAGGACAACGCCAGTTGTACAAGTAGTATTGCAGGTTTCCGTCGCCGATGCCGAACTTCAATGGTACCAGGAACTCTTTGTTGTCCATCAGATCCAGCGCGTTGAACACATCGAAGTCCAACTAAAAAAACCACATAGATAATGTTGTTATTTCGGTCTGTGAAAGGAAGAAGTTAAAAAAGTTGTGAAACTTACGTTGCGAGCCGAAATCAAAGCATCGGTCATTAGTTCGAGCCAAGGCGTCTTGGTGGATACGTTGTAAAAACTGTATGCGGCTCTCAGCGTTTTGTGTGTCTGGTGATGCATTATAGAGCTGGGCAGCGTGTAGTAGCTGACCATGTCAGTAATCACGCCGTCGTTCTCGACTACGAAACTATTAATAATCCCGTTCTGCGGGAGGAACCAGTGGCGGAATTCTTCAATCGAGAAGATCGGAGCCAAATCGAATTTCTCCAAGTACTGAAACAGAAACGAGCTTGACATATTTTTAGTGAAATCAAACGAGAATTAGTAATAATTTTCAAACGATCATTACGTCGGTTAATATTTTGTGAGCCTGGGGTATGTCAGCTTCGACCAGTTTCCTGTATCCTGGCACTTTCGTGTTCTCTGGCAGTTTATATAATTTCAGCGTTCGCTGCATAGTCATGTTTCGGGACAGATGCGAAAACTTCACCTCGATCAGCTTCTTTGGATTAAGAGAACGATGCCAATACCTGCGGGAACGATTTCACGATAACAGCGAATTATTGCCATTGAGTTAACTATAGTATACGATTGCGTCTACGCACCTGCAAGTAGCTATCGGTTTTGGCAGTACGACACCAGCAGTGTATACAGCTTGAAATATGCCCTGGAGATTCACTCTCCTAGTTATCTCGCGAATCAATACAGGCGCGACTCGTTTCGATCGCAACTTCTTATGTACGCACAAGAAATTAATTTCCACCATTCTTTGAGAACTAAAATATTCCACGGATTAACTAACATATCGTAATTGAAAATGAACATATTTAAAAAAAGACGTACTGATTGTAGACGCGCAGAGTGGCTGGAATAGCAGAAATGAAACCAACTAGACGGCCGCTTTTAATAACTCGGACCCCACAGTGCCATTCCTTGCACCATCCTGGGGGTTGCAATGCCCTGAAACCACAATTCCTGAAGATCTATCGAAGCGAAACTACTTGAACATCTTTGTTCCTACCATTTCAAGAAGCTTGGCGGATAATCGAATCTGAACATAGCGTCATCATCTTCCACATAATTCTCCGACAATAATGTGTACAATTCAGATAAAACTAATGGATCATCGAGATTTAAAGTGTCCCATTGAAAGTCTGCTGGTAACGAATAAGGCTCTGCCCTGATCGACGTCTTGTCTGGCTCGATAGGTTCATTTTTTACTATCTTTTCATCTATAGAGGAGCATGATAGAATTTAACTGCCGGAACTCCAATGACTGTTGCGAATTATTTACCCATTTTTGGTACTGGTTGTGTGCTCCAGAACTGATAAGGCTTTTGCATAGCCTCCTCTTGAGTTTTGGCAGGCTTCTGCTGCATGTTGAACACCTCCATGGCCATTTGTATATCTTTTATCGAGATGTTACACGTACTATGCGTCTCGTGTTCATCTCTATGGGCACTGTGGTTATGATTCTCACTGGCGGATTGAGCCACCTCGTTTTTTTTCTTACGATGTCTACAAGTATTTCCCTGCTGTTTATTCGTGACGAAAATAGGGAGGAAGAATACGCATACATGTGCACGTACGAGAAGGAACGAAAAGGAAGAGGAAAATGAACAAACGCTATTTAGTTTTTATTATGTCTATAAAATTGAGAGGAATATTAATTGAGGTAAAATAACGTGCAGTTCAGATTCTCGCATATTAACACGTTCACATCGCTGTACGTTTCTGATCGACCCTGAACTGGTAGGTTACTGTGACGCATAAACACGAGTCTAAAACGCCCAGTTAAACTATTATGATAAAAGATAATAGCAATCAGTATTTCTTATTATTTTAATGTAAAAACGAAATACGAGCATAGGTAATTGTACAAATCGTGATGAAAAAGTGACTCGGGATCATACGTGCGTGATACTGCCGGTCATACGGGGAATATATACAGCGGACGAAATCAGGCAGCTTCCAATCATATGGAACTGCGCGGCAGCCAGTCAACAAGAATAAAACGAGGTTTCGCTTACCGTTTGGATTTCCCATCTTTTTCGTGAATTTCATTTTTCTTAGACTCCCGTTCCACCACTTGACTCTTTTCCTCCATTTTAATATAGATTTTAACAACGCGCACGCGTTTAGGCACAGAACACCAGCGCCGCCTGGTAGCTCCTACTGGAACGATTGCCGGAAAACAAGAATAAAACGAGGTTTCGCTTACCGTTTGGATTTCCCATCTTTTTCGTGAATTTCATTTTTCTTAGACTCCCGTTCCACCACTTGACTCTTTTCCTCCATTTTAATATAGATTTTAACAACGCGCACGCGTTTAGGCACTGAACGCCAGCGCCGCCTGGTAGCTGCTACTGGAACGATTTCCGGGTCACGTGATCTCCGCCATGATGGCGTTCGTGACGTCTTCGAAATGTCGTCCCTGCGTCGATGGTGCAATCAATTTGAGTTTTCTCAAAAAACTTCGCTAATTAGAGGTAAGTTTTGCCTCATGGAGTTCCGTTGCGGTTTAATCAAAGCGAATCCGTTGTAGTTCCTGACCGGGAAAGTGAATTTTCATATTTTTTCTGAATATACGATTGTCGCTTCCGCGCCTTGACCTTCCGGCTGCGTAGGTCGAGC
>SMSR01014286.1:0-14503 GCA_019453355.1 Ceratina japonica
GGTACAGCGACTACAAAACCTGTTCGCATACTCGCATTTTCATACAAATTCTTATCCTGTAGAGTCTATGTTCAATTTTAAACAGAAAAATCGCTTCTTCCAAAGTTTGAGTCTGAAGGTGGTAGCTTGTCTATGGTTCACTTATACAAATTCGAATTCGAATTTTAGGATGTATTGGCTGTACAGTCAATGCCAAAAGTGTACGGCTTGGGACAGTGAAGTTTAGCCAGCTCCTGTGTATGTGTGCGTCTCCTAGCGGAATACATTGATATTTCAATATGTATCTATATATCGAAATTTCAATGTGACCCACTAAGGAATCCACACAAACGCAAGAGGTGGCTAAACGTCATTGTCCCTGATTGTACATACATACGCTTAGCAACATTCACGATCCCCTTAGCGTGCGGCAAGTAGTTCTTTGCGCACGCAAATAAATGCGCGAACTCGAACTTTGCGCACGATCGTAGGAAAATGTACTTACATACATTTCTACGTTTTTTAATGTCGGATAAATTTAAAAAAAAAACCTCTGTTATTCTGGTGAGTATTTTGAAATCAGATGTCGCCTACTAAATATCGTTACTAAATATTATTCGCTACAGATTAATTACACTTTTCTTCAGAAAACGCATGATGTTATGTATCACTAATACATAAGATTGCAATACAACGAATGAAATTAATTTTCTGCAAATGTTATTAAACTTTTACATACATCATTATGCGAAAGAAAATATTCCTACACTCATCTACTTAATTATGCATTTCAAGAAATTGGTATGATACATTTTTCTGGTTTACGACCACATTTTATTAGCACGTTTTACTGGTACTTTTGGTAACAATGTACCACTGTGGAATACCTTCCGGTGTCGCTATTTCTGATTGTTGCACAAACAAATTTGGCGTACGAGCGAGGAGCGCAAAACTTCCGTGGGTTTATAACGGTCGTTTGGTGTTCGCGGTGACGAGGTGAATCTAAAACTTTTCACACGCCGAACGTTCGTAAACCGACCATGAAACGACGCCCGCATCTATCCTAAACCGTCAAAAATTTTACTACACGACATGGTTACGAAGTACACTATTCAGTTTCCTTGCGAGGAAACCGCATCGAAGTACAGTACATACGATCATCCGCGTGTTACTTGACGGACTGTCACCTTGCGTGTACGGTTACACGCAAAGACACTCGTATCATCAGAGTAAATCACATAGTGTAAGTCGTAAGTTATAAGTTCATAAGACCCAAATCATCATTTTAACAACAGATGTTTTCGGTGAATTTATAATGATTGAGAAATACATATATTTGTATATTGATAAATCAATACTCATTTTTATAATAAAATGAACGATCAGATAAATGCAAATGAAATTTGTACCGATTCACTGGAGGGGAATACTTCGAAGGGGACAAAATTAATATCGATAAATAAACATTTTTGGAGGAAAACTAAAATTCCGCGTATTTTTTATCAAACCTCGTATATATTATTTGTATTTGTAATCCTTGTCACAAAATGCAATGTATTTTCTTACTTGTTTACCCGCTGCAATTTTAATAGGCAATAAAAAGAAATAAAGGCACAATTAAACGATCATGTTATGTTCCAGAATATTATTTTGATATCTGTACTCCCCAATCATCTGATTGCGAGCGTGAAAGTGTTGTGAGCACGACTGGTTACGCAAGGGAAGACAAGGTAACCGGCGGAGAAGCAGAAGGATCCCCGCTATCCTCGCAATTCATGTATAAGCTTCCATCTCCATAAAGGAGCCAGCAGTGTCATCCCGGTGGGTACTCATGTTTCATGAGGCTTACGCCGTTGCTGCTAAGCCGGCGGCGACCCACATAGCGAGCTGGAACAACGCCTCGTCTAAATATCTCTCGCCTTGCCGAACCAGCAACCAACCCTTCTCTTTCGCCTCCAACCCGCTGTCGTCTCGTGCTCAACGTCCACCCTCCCTGTGCGTGGTAGCTAACTTCGTCGGTTACACGCAGACTTGGTTACTTCGGTGACTCATTTGACTCGTTGAGATATCTATAAATTGGTAACACAAAATAGTATAGGAATAATTGTAATCGATAATATGACGTCAATAATAATTTGAGGAAATTTCAATTGAAATTATATAATATGAGTATATTTAGACCTAAGAATCCTAATCATATTTTTACGTGAATCATTGTTGCACAATGTGGCGAAATTTCTTATTTTCTCAATTTAATTGTCAGAGAATAATTACAGGTATTATAATTGATTCTTGTATACCTCATATAGATAATATTACTCATTTTCTGTACGAAACGTACAAGGCGCTTTCTAAAACGGCGAAGTTCTAGCTAGATCTCCGGTTACTAGACCTGGAATATTCGGTTCGGGACACGAGATACTTAGGTAGGTTCCCGAAGCGAGATCCCGTTTCGGAAAGCGTGCAGGAATATCTCGCGCAAGCTGCACGGTATGCGAGTAACGCGGTCCTTGCGGATTCTTTTCGGAATCGCCTCTCTCTTTCTATCTCCTTGTCGGTAGCTTTTCTGTTTGCCTTTCATCCTGATTGTTCGACGGAAGGCGAGTGCAATCCAACGCTTGGCGAACAAGCAAGCTCCGTTCCTCTTTTAGCGCGGCGCGACGTCAACAGCTAAACGGCGAGGCGCTGAAATATCACTCTCCTCACTTTGCCTCATACGTGGACGCGACACTTTGCGCGTGGTCCCTGCATTTTTCGAAGAACTTGCCGCGTCTGCTTCTCGTTTAACCTTGCCTCTGAACTTTCCTCCGATCAAAATCGGAGAGTACTTAAACGTTAAAACAAACTTAGTTTCCGAAGTATTGCAGTATAATATTAGGTACAGTTACACTATTTGCGTAATTTGTAATATTCTTTCCCTGGGGCAATAGTAAATGATATATATTATTACAGTACATACATATATCGTATTCCAGATTGAAGGATAATAAAATTCTTTCACTTTTGTTCAGACAATAAATCTAAACGATAATCCTCTGAGAGGGGATCGAGGGTGAAATATGCACGCTTTCCATAACTGTGATCGCCCCTACAATAAATCGTTTCTAAAAATGCTTTTCCGTTCAGTTAGTACAATTACATGAAATCCTCTATAGAACGAAGAAAGGAACCGCCGCCTCGCGTCGTTTGGTAAATCGAGCTTACTTCTTGTCGAGCGCGTTTAATATGCATTAAGGCGATCCGTCTGCTTAATCGGGCCCGGAGTTCTCGGGACGTTTCATAATTAAACGGAAATCGAACGCGGCAACTCGGGACCAGGCTGGATATTAAATTCAATTATTAATTCTCGTAAATAACTACGGCTGGGTAAAAAAACTCGTAGACTCTCGTTCAATTTATTCGTCGCGATCTGAACGACGGGATCGTGACGAGTTTTCTATTAAAACCGGAATAGCGAAGAACTTTTCCAAGACAGCCGGAGAAGGTGCGAGCGGAAGATTTGCCGCGGCCTACCCTCGGCGCAGTAACCAACGGCGAAAATAATATGTAAGAGGAAATAAGCTTCTGCCGCGTCTCGGTATATCTGACGCGGCCATCTCAACTTCTCCGAGGATCGTCGGAAACTTAACTCCAGCTCTCTCCCTTTCTTCGGTTAAACCAGCTGAACTGTATGTCGGGATTCTAGATATTTATACGAGTTCTCGTTTAATTGCTCAACCCCTGGAAAGAAGGACCCACTCCTTACTCCTGATGTAATTAACGCTATCATTCTCTCGGAATCGGCGCATCCTCTAGCTGATTACAAAATATTTTATATCTCGCAATGAAATCTGCTTTCAGTGGTAAATTAATTTTATAGCAGATGAGCAAAAACTTGTCTATTTCGTACGGTCAGCCGGTGTATCTGATTAGTACTTGAAAACGAATATAAAAATAGATAAACGGTTTCCTTTGAACAGAAAAAGATTTTGTTACGATTTCTTAAATTGAAATTGGGCAATATGAAACGATCAATAAAGTACGTTAAATCAATTACATCATCGAATATTAAAATGTTACGGCGTTCAGTTTGAATATCATTTAATAGTCGGGGTATAAACCTTTGGGGGATTGAGCTGACGCTGTAGGGATGACGGTAAAACTGTTTCTGCTACGTAAAAATAAGCCATTACAAACACGTGTCCTTGTCGATTAGCATAATGGTCGGACTTTTTGTACTCGCGTGCTGCAGGACCTCTCGCAAAAAATGTTAATACAGCTCGCTGTCGCGAGCAGGTTTAGAACTGGGGACCCAGCTGCTGTGCATGTGCTTACCGCGGAGAAAGTCATTACACTTCTTACCAGCGCGCACGAGGTACGCTCAAGAGCGCAGCAGTCCGCCCTGTCGCCTCGCTGTGACAAACTTGGCTGTTCGAGCCGAATCGATAAATTTATAGTTCACTTCATCTTTTTATCGTCACGTTCCTCCAACCGGATGGGGGAAGAGCTGCCTTGGTTCGCATTAAAATAGCATTGCCTCGAGTTCTATAACTCTTTGCTAACTTTTATTGCGGCCACCTCAGATACATTATAACGTCATACAAATTCAATTTACGTGGGAATCTATCGAGCGTGGAATACAGATTTCAAAAAAATTTTTGACGCATTTTCTTTATTACCAGTCGGGAATAGAAGCGTGTTAACACTAAAACTACAAAGTTAATCAAAATTACTTGTTTTGAATGGACAAATACATATTATACAGGGCGTTTGCGAAATCGTGGTACAACCGGCAAAGGAATCTCTCATAAAATCTAGGTGTCATTTTCGAGAAAATCTAGTTCGAATATTCGTTAGGTACGGGTGTACTTAGACATAGTCTACTTTACTCGCACAATCTAATCCGCAATTTCCATTGTTGCTTGCATCATCTGTAAACAGTATTTAAGGTATGGTACGACTTTAATTAATAGACGTAAATTTCAATAATTGATTTATTCTAGTAAATTACAAATGTCCACAGTAATATAAACGTACATATTGATATTTCAGTCCCGCTAGGAGACGCACACATAAGCCGGAGCTAGTCGGAGCTGATTAAGAATAATTGTTACTGGCTATAAATACATGCGTATGAAATATACGCAAATTATGTATTATATGCAGTTATGAAATTTTACATTCGACCTGTAAGGCAGCTTCTAAGGGTTCTATTTTTGGTTAAGGTACGATCTGACACGAAACGCTTCGAAGCATAAGTTAATCCATAATTATCCTAAACGCGGTAAATACCTAGGCAACGAATTTCTTAAAAGCAATTTCTGAAGCTGCTCCAGTCAGCGGTGGGCGCCCCGTAAAGGAGAGGCGCTCGCAGTTGCGCAAGAACCGTCGCACCGTACTTTGTGCAACGAACAAAGAAGAAAACCTCTTAACTGACGCGACGGTAGAGCTAATTAAGCGCACGTAATGTTTTGCAACGCGATTAAACCAGCAAGAGGAATTCTGTTCTTATCTTACCAGGCTTCCTCCGGGCTGCTTCGCCCGCCTACCCCTACCTACATCCTCTGGCCCTTTCTCTTCTGCCCATCCACTTCGTTCGTTTTCGAAATATCACGACTCGTGGCGCGTGTCGTTATTTGTTTATAATTAGTCCTCGAATGACGTCGCCCGAACGAAATGAGGGAGATGGGAGATTCGTTCGGGCGACGCGACGCGACGTTTACCTAGTAGAATGGCGGCGGTCGGTATGACATCATTAACAACTTTCTGGCATTGTTTTCCGTGCGACCGGCAAACTGGGCTAATTGCTTTAACTTCTGACCCGTTTCAGTTAGAACGCTTGTAACTGGCTGTGTTTCCTCCCAAAGCGGAGGCGATTGTCCTCACAGCCGTTTCGACTTGCTTCTTGCCGTTCGCCCGCATAAAATTCCACCACCGCTTCCAGTAACCACTACAGTCGACTATCCGCGTCGCTCTCAAAATCGTCGAGGCTTATTAACCCAACGATAATTAGCCTTAATTGCGGGGACGTGAACGCCCAACCACCTTTTATTTCTCCTACATGCCCTCCTACACATGCTACACTGCTCAAACTATGTGAGGGTACTGACTATTTTTACGGAAGTTTGTCGATAGATCGGCACCACGGATCTGTTCATTTAGATAACTGTATGACGATTAAAAAATTACTTTAGTAATTAGGAGTAATTTATTGCTCGTTTCTCATCACGATTTAATATTATGACTGCATATCGCATAGCGATCGGTGGCCTGAAATCGTTGCAACTTCTTCCGCTTGATATAAGCGGTAATTGATACGGCAAATAAACGATAGTCGATAAGAATAAATAACGGGCTTTTTCCAACCGTTTTTCATTTCCAATATTTTTCTCGATTTTATTGAATTCTCATTACTCCGGGATTGTCTGAAATATTCAATAAATTCTCGACGTATTTATTTCCCTGCCATTATTTCATTCTAGTAATTTGCTCGAACCGTTTCAAATCTAATTGAGTATTTTTAACGGGGAACACGTAAACGTTTTTATGTCAAAACACACTTTACTTAAAACGATTCGTGATTTTTGCTTCACAAGATTGTTAAAAGGAAGTATTCAAATCGTTTTATTAAGAATATAGAAGATTCACTTAAAAAATTTACATTCTTAGAAATAAGAATTCGAACAGCAATTCGTTAATCATTTCTGGAGTTTGCAGAGTTGAGCAAATTTCGAACGATTTTTCAATATTCTGCCGGCATAACTGCTAGACGAAAGTGCTGATAGGAAAACCGGCATAGAAAGAAACAAATCGTTTTGAAAGTAAAATATAGGAGGAGAATTAATGGAAGCGAACGTGAAATTGGCCTGCCGAAAAACGCGCGGAGCACGCGTAAATGGCGAGAGAACGTGAACGCCGCAGGCACCTCATTTACGCGCGCTTTGCATCCACTCAAGTTTCGTTTGAGCGTTGCGAGATTACACGGAATATTATTTCGCCTAGTGAAGTGGCTGCGTCACTTGCGTTTACGACAGTCCGCTTTCGACAGGTTTTAACCCGTTTTCATACGTCTGACATTTCAAGAAGAAAGATAGAAAGATCTTCATTACAGAACGTCCGGAGATCTATTCTATTCATTCACAGAACACTTACGGCACATGTTTCCTCTATAAGAGTCTAACGATTTTCATGAATTAGTAATCATTATAGGCTGGTATTCATGGTCATTACTTGTTTTTAAGATCGTCTTAACCATTTGCTATCCCTGTCTATCCCATATTTCCAGTCCTTGTATTGTACAGGAAACGGGGACTTAAGCAAATGCTTAAGGCGATCTTAAAAATAAATAACTACTATGAATACCGGTCATAGTTTGCTTCAATTACTAGTTGTATATACACAAGAAATCATGTAATGTATGTTGTAACGAATTTTAACACTATTTTTACCAAGCATCTAACTTTTTTCTTGGCAAAAATACAAATCACGAATGTTTGTGTCTGTAGATACTGCTAAAAGATTGTGTTTTAACATAATAAATTTTCATCGAATTCTCGTAAATTCCTATCGATGTTTACGTTTCACAGTCGGTCCTACGATTTATGAATGAAGGTACATAAAAGGAGGCGAACAAGTAATGCATTGCAATCTTCTTTGCTTTGTATAAACTAGTTTTCTTTCCTTTTGCTCTTATTACTTCGAGAATGTGCTTTGTTATTGAGTCGAATACATCTCCCGTGGTTGTTTCGTTTCTATCGCTGCTTCTTTCTTTATTCGGACTCTTGCTTACGACTTTTATTATTTCATTTTGTAACAGTCCCCGCGCTTTCTTATCCTGTTCTTGCTTCAACCTCTTGCTGCAAAGTGTGTTAGTTGTGCACTTGCTAAGTAAACACGAAAGAAAATGGTATTGTTTTATTCTTTACCCATTTTGTTATTTCTGCGAATTTTCCTGTTTGTTCCTTTCTTTAATTCCTCTTGTTAATTCCGAATGCACTTCAGTTATTATCTTACTGTTTCAGCCATACATATAATACATTACATATATTTTTTGTATTTTCTCCTTTTCATTTGGATAAGTTAAAAATGAATTCACATAAATTTCCAACTCATCCCAGCCCTTCCCTTGTTATCCTTTTAATTCCCGAAGATTCTTACAGTTGTTTTTCTTTCCTTATCCTCTTGCCTTACCCAATTATTTTTTGTTCTGCGTAATTCTCGGTTGTTTACTTCACTCTCTCTATTCTATTATTCTCCCGTTTCCTCTTTCTCGTTGGCCGCTTGTCTCGGAAATTTAATTAACTGGCTCCGAGGCTCATCGAGCAGCATTAAGTCGCATCTCTCGCGTAATCTTTGTATTACACACCACTCGAAACACCGTATTTCTCCGCGGTGTTTGCATGGCGATAAGCTCCGTTGCAGCGGGGATTCCAACGCAACGAGAAAGTTATGTTTCCCGTTTCTGGGACGGAACGTCCCACGCTACTGGCTTTTATCCGGCGACCGGGCGGGGACTAAGTGGCTGGGAAAAGGAAAGAATATCAGGAAGCAGGTGACGTACCTGGGTTCTGCTCGCAAAGTTCACGCGTTGTTTATGCCCAGGCTTTTCAGAACAACTTACCAACTTCGTATTCCTCGACGCGAGCACCGCCTCGACGCGCCGTAATCCCCTTATAAAATATTAATTCCTTCGAGCGTCTCGTATTAAGCAAAGCAGGAATGCGGCATTGGTAGTATGAGAAATGCTTTTCATCCAGGACTTTCAAGTGTAAAATTGAAATTCTTCATGCATTTCCATGCTGTTTATTACCCTCCACTTAGTTAATACAAATTTAATTTTCTTAAAGGAAGTTTGAGTGAAACGTGTCAATACCAGCTTGTATGTGCGTAGTATATGTATTTAGCGAAGAGACAGCAAAACTGAATATGCGTCGTTATTTTTGAAAGTGGTTCATGTTCATTTTTTCATACATCGAGATATTAAGTGGTTGCGTTTGAATTATTTTTAAAATATTGGCAAACGTTAATCAATTCGGGTAATGTTTTTAACGCTATAAACTTGTTAAATTTTATTATGCAATAATAATTATTAAAGTTGTTAAAGAAAATAAATGATTGTGTAACTCCAAATGTAACTTCTACCACTCTCAATAATAACATATTATAAGAGATAATAGTAAGAAGAAATTTAAGTTCATATTTTTATAGACTTTGGCTTTACCGAAATAGATTTCTTAATGTAAAAAATAGTTATTAAAATTAAGACATTTAAACACAGGAATAATCAAGTTTACAAGGAATTAAATTCAGTTATATAATATTAAAAAAGAGGATATACATAAAAAAGTGTGCAATGTAATTACTTCTCACCACATCATGATGACAATAACGCCGTTGTTATGTTTAGGATGTTGTTATTAAGGCAGTAGGTAATGTCTGGGGAAGGGCAGTGCATATTGAAGTCGTAATAATCAATAGTAATTGCAATTAGAAATGGACTTATTCCACTTTAAAAACCATTATTTTTTTGATAATACTTTACAGACAAAATTATTTTGATTATTGTATTAAGAGATCGTGTTTCATTGAATCTATAATTATAAATATACCATATAATTACCATTAACTAATTTTTTCCAAAAGTGGATTTATACTACTTTTAAGAATAACAGATCATGTGTTCATGCCAATTACTTTTATAAATTTGTATCGTTAATAACAATTCCGATTTTTAATCCGTTTTTTTAGATATCTTATGTCACTTTTAAGTCTGACTTTTGATACAGCCAAATGGACAAATTCTAATATATCAAAAAATGTTCATAGCGAGTACTTTTTTGTATTAAAGCTACATTGTGATTTAATCTGCAAATTAAAAAAATTCTAATAAATATATGTATCTATATTTTAAGAACTAGGAGTTTTTTTTTCTTAAAAATGGTACGGTCTTTCCATTGTTATAAAGCATTTCTAACATAAAATTTTGCTTGAAAACGAGCGTCGTACTAACTTTTATTACTCCATGTTGCCTGCACAAAATTCTACTTAAACGTGTGAAATATGGTTCACAAGATTATTATTTTTTTAAACGTGTGAAATATGGTTCACAAGATTATTGCTTTACAAGATTCTATTGAAACAAAGACATTCCCATTTTTTGGTTCATGCGTCTGCAACACCCCGGAGACTGGTGGATGCTCCAGATTCGAGCCACTTTCACTATCATCTTTGTGCAAGGGAGAAGGAAAAACTTTCGAGCACCTGGCGCGCCGCGAGACTTGCTTACAGACTCTATTACCGGCTCGTTGGAGCTATACGTGGAACCTCTTTACTTCACCCGCGAATGTAAACAGCCCGTCATCGTGCCACGTTGTCGCGCGTTATCTTATAAAATTTTTAAATGCGTCTTTGAAAATCTAAATTGGAAATTATAGTGTTGGTTCTATAGCAAATGCTCTCTGATTACGATGTATAGATTTTAAATATTTACCTTCATATTACTGATTGTTATAAAAATTATGGAATTTCTGTTTGTCAAGAAAATTATAATCAAACGTGCTCATATAATGCTTTAACACATTCGCTACCACTATGCAAAAGGGCACCGCCTACCACGGACCAATGATACATTTTATACTACATGTAAACATTAACATAATATATAAACAACAAGTCCGAACCTGAGACCACGCGTTACAAGGGTGAGCTATCTATAGACCAATATTTAATAAATGCAACCAATGAAACATATAAACCTCGGTATAAAAGTACACAATGACTTAATCATACTCCCAAATATGAGTCGTTCATCTGTTAGAAGAAACTATATGGCTTAAATATGAGTCGGTTGTAATCGATATCCTTAAACTTAATTGATAATTCATTCTTAATTAATTTATACTAATCAAAGAAAAACTGATTTTATATACATATGAATGAAACCTATAATATATAATCAATACAAATTTATTTTCTGCCCTATTTTTGACAATCTGAAATGAGCCATGACACAGTTAAGGCAGCCGTTAAAAAAGATTTGAGGACGAGTTCGAGATTCTCGCAGCTAAGCAATATTATCGTTACTTAAATCTAGCGGAACGTTTAACGAGTTCCTCAGCGGGAACGGGCCAGGAATCTTTTCCCGTTCTGCAAGAGAACTTCGGTTTAAACTCCTTCAATTATCTCCGAGTTGTTTACATTTCGCTAAACATTATCCAGCGGCCGGCGCGAGAGGAGAAGCTCGGTTCGGAGTCTCGGAATAACGCTACAATAACGCGGTCCAAGGAGCTCATTTTTCACTATCCCACGGACTCACGGGTTAGGTCGGACACGTTCGCGCTCTGCTTCGTTCCGGGCCAGGGTGTTTGCAAAACTAATTGAAAAATTCCTTTGCACCCTGTCGGGAGCGAAATAAAAGCTTGTGATAAACGAGGGAAAGGAGCTGTGCCGTGGACAACCGGCCGGAAAAATGCTCATCGGGGCAAACCGACTTCGGTTTCCAGACACCCGGAATTAGTCGACATTTTTCAAGTTTTGATAGACACAACCGTCCGCTCTCGCTTCAAATGTTCACCCTTCGCAGGGTGAACACGGCCGACGATCTGTCACGGGAAGAACATTAATGTTTCCTCCCTCGTGAACTTAATTCCGCAGCCTCGTCACGTTCACGTTTTTGGCGGCTTGATAAGTGTCGCTGTCGATGAACGAAACGAAATTTCCACGTTATTGCGTGTATTCCATGAGAAATTAAAACTAGAGTATTTACTTCTTATAAGTCTATTTTTGGCAAATTTTTGAGTTTTCAATTATGTAAAGTGAAACTGCATTATACAATTAACAGAACTCATTAAAGAATAATGAGATAGTTTCTGAAAAAAATATGTCAATTGTAAAATATTTTAGCAATGTTTTATGTTAAATGCGATTTAATAATAAGTATAAGGCATTTATTAGCTAGATTTAATGCTCCTCTAAACTTGAAACGCGTCTCTATAAAATCACCGTCAAGGATGAGCAAAATTTTCTTAAAATTTAATACGCTTATGTGTGTGTGAGAGAGAGAGAGATAATAATATTTTGTAAATCCCATTAATTTAGAACTAGATATTCTAATGTACTGACAAATTTTTGTCTCTCGTAATTCTTCTTCATTAGTGCGAATCGCGATGTTTACTAGTAGGTACGTAAATAGAGGCATTCGTCTCTCGTGGATCTCAAGTGGATGCCTGTTTTGAAAGACTCGTTCGGAATGTATTGTGAGTTTCACATGCTTGTTATACATCCACAGTAAAGTCAAAACTACTTAAAAATAATTGTCACTAGCTGTACGCATCTGTCAGTACGTACGTACCTGAGTAGCAAAGACCTGGGTCGAGGTTGGAGGAATGAACTATCGATGAGATGTTTCGAAAGGGAGAGGCATTCGTCTCTCGCGGATCTCAAGTAGATGCCTGTTTTGAAAGACTCGTTCGGAATGTATTGTGAGTTTTGCATGCTCGTTATACATCCCCAGTAAAGTTGCAAGAATGGAATTGTATTCGCGGTTCGCTCCTCTCGTGTGCACACAACATGACCAAGATCCATTGTACAATATAAATAAAAATAAAGAAATATCTGAATGAAGAAAAGAATACTGTATACATATATACGAAAGAAGATATTCTAGTCAATTTCTTTGTTCCTCTTCGATATGACCAATTATCCTACTTTTATTATCGCGTCTAAAATAAAAACGGTAGAAATATACAATTACATTAAAATCGATCCATCGCAAATAAAATAATTTCTTCAGTAACCAAATCAAAGCTCCAATTCAAATTAAAATAAATCTCCTTTTACTGTAATAAAATTACCAATATACGTACAATCGCGGGACACATTGAAATTTCAATGTGTCCCGCTAGGGAACGCACACAAACGCGAAGGTGGCTAAACTTCACTGTCCGAATCTGTACATACATTTTATACGAATGTGTGTATATGCAGCTCTCTCTCCACGTTTGGAGCCATCTTTAAATCTCCAGAAATAATAGAAGTTAGTGGAATATTTCTGACGTACCTACGTTCTATCATTCATATCACATCTTATTGGCACGCGCCTCGGGAAGACACGATAAAAATACTACATTATATGATCTCAATATCTACTTTCATAACGTTATAAATCACGTCATACGAATCATACGAAAATATTATTCCCTCCGCTACGAAAGTCACTTCGATAAAAAATAGAAATCAAATAGATATTTTGCCGAGCTTAAAAATGCTTAAATCAATTTATACTGAATATTCCATTTTATCTCGTTTTAATCGAATTATATGTGAAAATAATAACGCGCAAATTGATTAAACATAGTAGCGTAATTTCACTAAACAGAAATGAATGAGGTCGAATATTCACTGTGTATTTTTAGTAGAGTTTACTATTCTCTCAATTCTATGTCTAAATATACTAAGGTTTCTAATCCTATTGCATAACTGATCGCCGTTCTTCTGTCTGCGCGCCTTCGCTGTGACTAAACCTCGCTTCGTTGCCCAACACACTTCACCTACCAACCCTAAAGAGTGGAAAGCTCTTCGACCATAGGCTTTTGTTTCGTACGAAACAATCTACAATTTTTGACGTCTTCTAGGATATATTGCCACTGAAGTAAAAACTAGAAAAGAAATCATTATCCTAGTTTGTGTACATAAATTGTGTGAATGTTTTGTCGAAGAGTAAACAAGAAAATTGTTTATTGCCCACAACTGGTAGCCAGGAAAACAATTTAAATAATAATATACACGTAAATAAAAAAAAAACAAAATAATTAATCACGTTGAATAATTAATCACAAAATCGCCATTTTTATCGATCGTATTAACGATGTTGATATCGTTCAATGACGCGGAGTAATACGATCTCACTCTATTCTCCCGCGGGGACAAACGATGCGCATGGTTCGCGATCCTTTTACACAAAGAGTCGTCAGGAATTTTGTCAAGCGAGTTTAAGTAACGCGACTTCCGCTTTTCGATGGTGAACGGAATAACCCGAGTTTGTTTCGGAAATTCCAGAAATTCTCACGAGCTATCTACAGGTTGGCTACAAAGGATCGTGCATTGAAGCTGATCTGTAAACTTGTTTCAATTATCGAATAACTGATTCCATGGAGATTATAAATTTCAAGATAAGTAACATAGTTCAGTAAGGAAGAATATTAGTAATTAAATCATATTGTACATTAAATTTACAAAATTCACTTTATTTTGTCGCTAAACTGCGGAATTTGTACAAAATAGGACATTGCTACTGTTTTAAAAACGTGCTGTAGATAATCATTTCCTTTTTCACTTATTTAAGCACTGAAATATATATTCAGATTTGCATATTCTGAGTAGTTCTATAATCAAATACATTATTTAGTTTAGAACTTCTGTGGATTCAATTTTCTCAGCTTAAAATTCGCAGCTTATTTATAAAACTATTTACTATATTATATATACTATATATATACTAGATATAAATATTGTATATTGCAGAAAGCATCAGTTTTAAAATACCGCT
>SMSR01014292.1:0-10926 GCA_019453355.1 Ceratina japonica
AATGTAACTGATATTATAACATAATTAAAGATTAAACCGGGGATAGTGTTTCAATACGGGAATATCACTTGGATCGCGTGAAATTGGTATGTACGTCGTAAATCCGGCGGCGGAATCAGTTTGCACGGTTTCTGAAGATCCTATCTGACCTAAAAAGCTTGATAATATCCCTAGAAAGTAGTATGGTACAGGGTATTAAGGCCGGGTAACTTTTCTGCGCGTTGATCGTTAAGCCTGATGGGGCACCCTGAACGAGAGGGAGGTCGGCGATTTTGTTCGAACAAAATGACGGGGGAGAGGGTTGATATTATACCTCTTCTCTCCATTACGAGATAAAATCAGATTAAATGGCACGCCGGGTCTTAATATGAAAATTTGATACACGACTGGCGCGGCAAGTAAACCGCTAAAATGAGACTATGTAAATTTTCACCGCGCACCGTGTGTATTGAAGTTTGAATTACTTACTCCTCTAATTTATTACCGGGTAATTTGCACATTACCGCGACACTGATTTAATATAACCCGCGTTAAGCGTGTTTGCTTTATTTTCGAACAGTAATCATTGTTATTAATGCAATAGAGATTATAACGCGCGGAATGTCTTTATTGTTACTTTGTAAATATGCGGTAGAAAATTTGATACGAATAGACGTGGTAAAATAATTCGAGAATAAATGTGTAACTATTTATAAACGAATTTTATCGTCACTGGAAAGGGTGACAAATTTGTATAATGTGGAGCGTAAACACTCGAATCGAGGGAATCCGGTAAATATCTTTAAATCCACTTTGTACCCGATATTATTTCGAAATTCCCGGCTGGCTTTCGGCGGTATTTGCGACCTGTACAAATTCGGCAAAACAAATTTAAAGCACTTCAGAGCTTTCGCTCGTCAAAGCTTAATCTCTCGTAACGATTCGTTGATTCTTTAAAGGGAACCATTTTTACCTGAAAAGCTTTCCGATCACAATCGTTCGCGAGAGACAAGGTAAATTGTTTTTCATCAAGCTCGTTCGGATTTTCGAAAATTGTTAAGACGAATTGGATCGTTCCGACGGAAACTCGATTGCGAAGCGCAGTCGTTTGTAACATCAAACAAAATTTGTTCGCTTAGGTAGAATAATAGCGGAGTCATCGGAATAAATCTCACGTGGCACGGAGGGACAAAAGTACCGAGGAATTTACAGAGGTCACCGCGAAGAATACGACGATCCTCGCTCGCGGAATGGATTTCGCGTGTCGCAGAAAATTGCGCAGTTTGTCGCCGTCCGGAGGAACTCCGGCCTCGACGGATCGATCTTTATCGAACTCTAAGAAGCTGCACTCTCACCGCCAGGCTCATTTGTATTTACGGACGGTTCTCCACTCCCGTCGCCGGTTATTCTCTCTGTTTCGCGACGAAATTTTCCTACTATTTTCCCCGGGACGCTCTTCAATCCCGTTTTCGAGACTGCTTTAACGTTCCCAGGTACACCGATGTACTCGCGGGACGATAAACCGTACAGAAAGCAATATCGACAGCTTTTTCTAAAGCTTCCTTGAACCACTTGCATTATTCGAATGTACAAACACATTTACGTAAAGTAAGTCAGTATCAATAACAAATGAAATTACCCTTATTTATTTTACTTTAGAGTCTTAAAATATTATAACTCAATTAATTGTAACTCATTATGAATTATACTCATTCAATGAGCTTATCGTAAATCAGCCAATATTTTTATTGACTATCTTATAGGAAACATTGCTTTAAAAATTGCATTAAATCCTACAAAAATTATTACATAAAATATAATAGCCTGCAGTAAGCGATGCAAATGGGTTAAAGGATCGTCTGTTCAAAGTAAATCGTGGCGGCACTGTTTAAAGTACAAACGATACCCAGCCGGGTTCGGCGCAAACATCTCGATTGGATCTTGATTCGGTGTAGTGCTAGGGAAGATTTTTCGTATTCAACCCTCGATCACTTCATTGTTTACCGTAGCGCGAGCGAATTTCGCCCCGCGAAAGTCGACCGTCGCATCCGCCCGGGTTATTGCAGTTCCAGCTCACGATTCGGTTTGCATTTCCGCGTCTCCTACGTTTGACCCCGATTCCGTCTGTACTCTCGTCCTGGGATTCGCCCTCGTCTTTCGCAGCGCCGACTTACGAAACGAGAGTGGAAATTGAAATCGACCGGGTTCGGCTTCGTTGCGTGCGAGAATCTCTCGCCGGAGAGGCGAACGATCTCGAGGAGACGCCGCCGCCCGGGGAATGAATTGCGAAAACCGTGAATTAAGATTTAACGAAATTCTAACAGGATCATCCGGATTTTCACCAAATTATTTCTCTCAATTACATCTCCTATCGAGCGTAAGGGAACAAATCCCGTTTCACAGAACGGAAACTGATAACGTGAACTAACGAAATAATTCTACGATACCAGAAAACAATTTCAATCAATTGTATCGAAGGAAGGAAATCCTCTATTAACGATTGGAAGTGCAACCAATAAAATCGTACGAAAAATGGAGCACAACTACAAAATATATTTGTAGATAAATTCTTTGTTCTGTCATTTAAAAAATGAGGTCGTTTCTGGTTCTGGCGTTAAAATCTCCCAAACGTCTCATATTGCTGATAGGCAAACATTATAGCGGAGCGTTAGGCTAGGCGAGAAAATCATTTTGTAATCTGCACGGTGGTTCGCGTGTAACTCAATTACGCGCTTGCTAACGGGATTACGCGCTGCAATTAAACTCTTATTCACCGGCAGAACATACTGCTCGGTTTATCAGACCCGTAGCGTCGCTGAGCACGATATAACCAGCTTGATGCTGGAAAAACTGTTCTTTGAGAATCTGCTGCGAATGCCAAAGTTATCGGAGAAGTTTCTTATTGGATCTTCCGATACTAGACCATCGGATTTTTAATTAATTGAAAGTACTGAAGTTTCAAGAGAATTTCAATCACGCAGTAATCTAGTCTTATTGATGACTTTAAGTTAAGTGATTCCTCTTTTGCAAAGATCGCGCTTTAAGGAGAAGTTCGTGAATGAAGAACGATTAGTATTTCGTGCTTTGATAGTATCGAGGACAAATGCCGGAATAAACGATTCGAGTTTCACGCGAGCGAGCATAATCAAGCTCGGGCGGCTTTAATTGTATCTCTTCGGGGACGAAGCGGCGCGTATATCAATGCGTAATTCGAAAGTTTTACAGGTCGGCGCCCTTAACGAGCGGCTGGCGCCGTCCTCTTTCGTCCGATAAAATATACGATTTTTTCCACCACGGCGAGACCGTCGCTTCCACACACAGTACTTATAGTCGGACGTAAAGAAGCGTTCGACCGAGCGAGCGGTTAATGATATCTGAAATTTATGCGTCGCTGTTCGCCACTTATCGACGCCGCGTCGTACTCTGTTATCGCAGCTTAACCTAAATACGCGGTAACAAGTGTCACGTGCGTTAACTTCTGTCTACGGTAATACACAAGTGCCACACGCTGTTTAACTAATGTTTCCCATTTTTCGTTCCCAACTGTTCGCTTGGAATAATGTATTTTTACAATCTGCTTCTCACGAAAATATATTGAGCGAGTGCAACAGTTGCAGCCTGGTTTGAAATAGTATATTTTATGGTAAAAATTTTGCTATGCTCATTCTATCATTTTTCTATCTCTCATTCATCTCTATCTATCATTCTTTTACAAGTAGATAGATTCTATTTTCGTAGAAACTGGAAGACCGGTCAAACCGAAGTTGGTCGCCCAAAATCGAACAAATCATTTTTTAAGTGATTGGATAACATTAAATAATTGTTATAAAATAATAGCATTTAATTCAGGTATATGTAGATACGCCATTTTCTATTTCCTATGTCAAAATTTCACCATTCCATGATTTCATTTTTTGACTCGTACCTGCAAACAGTGTCTTATCTTCAAACTCTAGCTGAATCATCCTTGAACCTTGTCCGCATAATATCATCCTCGACTAACCCTGATATTCCTACCCCTACAAATCCTAATCTCCAAACCCTAAAGCTATATTTTACCCCGTTTTCTCTCAATTCTGAACATTCTGTTCTCGAACTTCGTGACAATTTTCGCTGAATATTACCCCATCATTTGCATTATTCCTAATAAAGAATTAACAGAATATAACAGCAGCAATATATAAACAGAATGTTTTTTTGTTAAAATTCCAACGCTCAGACCCTTTGGAAAGTCGAATAACATAGCGAAAATGGATTTGATTTTCAACATATTGAAAAACACAAATGAAAGTAAATCAACGATGTCTGAAATTTACGAGGGTACTATCCTTAAATAGATTTGTGACATAAAACAGTAAAACAACCATCTATGCCGAAGTACAATAAGAACTGACGTGTCTCTAAAACTCGGACGCGAACTGTTGCGTTGATCTAATAAAAGAGAATGCAAGAGTTGAAAATATTGGATTCAAGTGATAAGACGAAATCCGATGGAACGTTTATTTTGTTTAATTCAATCTACGTTATCAATTCTCAAAATGGATTTTGGATTGAAAATAAACTGATGAACGGAATTGAATTTTAGAGAGTATAAGGAACTTCGAACGTTCACAGAAAATATAAGAATCGTTTGGCTGAGATAATTCTTCGCGAAATTTAGAGAAGTGGACAGTTTTCCGTTTCACTTAACATGGCCATAAAAGTTGCCTGATCTCTGGTGAAGATACAACGGAAGCTACGCCAAAACTGGTGGAACGAGGAAGAGGAAACTGTTCCAGCTAGTAGTATAGGTCTACGTATGGAGCGGAAACGGCATTAAGAGGATAGTCGCGTTTGATACGAGCGGCAGCTCCCCATTCAAACACTTAAACGTTAAAATTATATCCTAACGGTTATAGAACAAATCTTTTTCTTATCAGCGTCCTCAGGGTTTTCCGCCACTGAGGTAAACGTCCCAATTCCTGCTCGCGTCCTAATTTCTACTTACTCCTTACAATTTTAACGTGATAAACATAAAAAATAAATACAGCAAAAAAGGCTTTTGATATTTTCTTATATTGTTATTCATGATTCCATGAAACACAATTAACTCGTAAAAAATTATTTTATCTGAAATTAGCGATAGGTATCAAATATCTTTTACAACTTCTAGATTAGAATCGAAAAGGAAATTGCGGAATTAACATTGTACATAAAAATGTGAATGGCTTTTTGCTTGATTCATCTGAATGTTAAATGAGTAATAAATGAATATTAAAATATCGAGGAATGAATATTAAATTGTAAACGTGAAAGTATTTCTCATCAGTTTAGCTGATAGCGAAATCGTGCTTAATTGCGTAGAAATTGGAACGCTTACCTTAACCCTTTGGCCTACAACCTCGAATGAGACCTCGTGGTCAAAAATCTGTTCCATAATTAAAAAGCACGAGTCTGACTGGTGGTACTTCGTTCGGACCAAATGTAAACAAGTTATAAGAAGCATACATCATCATCGCGACCGACCTTCCTGCTTACTATAGCCCGAGTAATTGGGAAACAGCGCGTAGGCCAAAGGGTTAATTGTTACAATTTATGAACTCGTTGTTCAATACTCTTACAAAACTTCTTTCAAAGTCCATTTTCAAGTGGCGTATGATGCATGATTAATCCAGAACAAAGATATTAACAACCTGTGGAACCATTTATCATTTTGATTAATTAGGTGCTACATCATACGCTCCTTCCCTATATATCTTGTTTTATCGCGTTGATTATAACGTCTCGCGTTCGAGAACGAAAGGAAACATCAATTTCCCGGCTTCCCCAATCTCGTATAAACCAGTGTACATCAATACCACGAATCAACAGCATGCAAGAATCCATCAGGAGTTTCGCGTCTTCAAAGGTTGCGGCAGAAAACCGAGAGCCCGCGTATCGTCTCTTTTACGTCCTGGTTCGTTCGACTATCAATCCTTCGTCGCTGTCGGGTCTCGCGTCGTTCTTTCACGCGTGTCGGTGGGAAACACGGAATTACTCCTACCCGACGCGCGGAGAAACATTTTCCAAGGGCGTTGATGGTGAGAACAGTGTTTACCATCGTGACGAGGATCCACATTCCCCATCGCGTTCAGGAAAGTAAATCCTTTCTTGCTATTCGTCAACGTCGAACAACCCTAACCGATTCGATCGGATCATAGTTTATAAATTGAACGGTCCGAAGGGAGGAACCAAGGAGGGAACAGAGAACGCGATCGCCGAGATAATTCCTGATAAGAGATTGGAACCGGGTACGAGAATGGTCGTTCTCTGTTGAAAGAACTAAGTAAGCTAGCTTCGATTTTCTACTGGCAAGTTGCGCGAGTAGAATAACGAGGCACGTGGAAAAACGTGATGGAATTCATTCCTCGAAACATCCGAATGCTCTTCCCACTCCCGAATTGTTCTTTCGGGTTTATATCTTTATCCCGAGGGACCTGATTCACTACAAGTTTATTCTTTGTTTTGCATACTCCATAGGCGTATCTCAAGATATTCAAAGTTTCGTTCAAGTTATAATACGCTGGACCGGCACAGGCTATCGTCAAGTTGCTACCGAGAAAATCTTGTAGTAACCCGGGTGAGTTTACTGTTTCCCCCGCATTGATCATGAGATTATCATCCCCCAATTGAGACATAACATTTATATTAATATTAACATCTTCTCTAAAATCACTCGTGTATTTCTACTTTAATTTCAAACAAATTTCCATCCAGGTTCCATTCTGATTTCATTAGCCTCGCAAGAAAATGTTGCTCCAACTCTTTCGAAACAGGCCAACGAAACTAGAGCAGGTTTTCATCTCATTAGAATAAATCCAGGACACGCAAGAAACCGGGCGTCCCATAAATTCGCCTCGATAACCAATAGACGCGTTCGAAAAAACTCTCATAAGTCGTTGAAGCGGAGAAGAAATATCTGAACTCCGCGATACGGCCCATGCCATTAATACGGCGTCAGCGGCACCAAAACATCCAAAAGTGGAGTAACGTCCTGGACGTCCCAGTTGGACCGGGACTCGGTAATAGTAAATTTCTTGCGTGTCACGATTCTAAGAGGGCGGGTGTACAGACACACACACATACAATGGGAAGAGGAGTGGGTTTCGCTGTTCCCAAAATGTCTCCGCTATCGGGCCGCGGTATAATGCATGCGACTCGCACTTAGCTCGCTTATGGTCGCGCGCACGAACCGCTATCGGGAAATGGCGCGGCGGAAAATTGCGCCAGCCAGGCGTTCGCGCAACCGCACATTTATAAAGGTGCGGTCGCCGCAGACGTTTCAACCCCGTTTACGTAAGCTGCGTGTGTGCTTAATTCCGGCGAGGAACAAGCCCGCGGGGCAGGGTGGAGAAAGTCGTTGTTCTCGGGATGGCTACGGGAATCCGTAAAGCGACGCCCGGCAAAACGAGAACGAGATACAAAATTATTACGCCGTTCCGCAGCTTCTGTCGTCCTCTTCGGCTCCGCCGATTTCATGAAATCGTACAGCTTCGTCGGTATTTGATAACAATCGATGAATCAATTTTTAAATATACGATAGCACGTGAATACACGCCAACAATTTTGACAACGCTTTATGGGACGGAAATAGATTATTGAAAATTGATAATGAGAAAGGGTATTGATACTTTTCTGTGGGGATGCTGAAAATACGTTGCCCTATGACCAACGACCCCGTTTCTACCGGCGAAAAATGCGAAGATACATTAAGTAATATATCGCGGTTGCTTGTCTAGTATATTAGGGTCAACGAAAGCCGACGTGCCACGGCTTTCGGAAGCTGGCCAAGCGTTTCGTTGGCAACGAACGCGCATAATTCAAGCTTTCCTCGTATGCATATAAGAATATTTAATAGTAATGCATTCTCTGACTCTTCCATAAACTTTATCAACCCTCCGAGTTCTAAAGCGTAACTAGCAAACATATTTGCATCTGTGAATTATGATCAAAGTGAGGGAAACTACACGAACTCTAAATCTGGGAATAAAAAACAAATAGGAAAGCATTTCGTCCGAAGAATTTTGATAGGACACAACTAAAGAGTTCAAAAATTGTCAAAGCGGAAGAGAATAGAAATTGTAACGACACGTCTATAAACACAGACATGTATGAAGAGAAGATGGAGAAGAGAGCGCGAATTCCGTTCAGAGAACTTTGAAAGACATATCTAAAGACTTCAAAAACTGTTCGGAATGGAATGCCGAGAATGGTCCTGAGTTCCGTGCAGGCATAGTTTGAAAAAGTTAGCGCGAAGTTGACGCAGACTGGAGAGCAAGTAAGCGAACGCGACGTGCATGTAAATCGGATGTCGTGGCTGGGTCAGTGGAAGAGGAAGAAGGAAGGGTGTGCGAACGTGGAGAGTCCGGTATTGGACGATAATCGGTCGACTCTGGGCGCGGTGGTCGTGCGACGGGGGTTGAATGCGTGCGAAGGAGCAAAGTGGAGCAACGACCGGGAAGTCAGTCGGAACTGGCCGGCTCCGTGCTGTCGGGTTTCGTCGTATTGCACCGATCCAGTTCGAGCGAGAGACGAGCCGGGAGAGTACACCGAAGAGGGGTTGCGATTCTCGCTCGTTTTTTTCCTCCGCAGACACGATTCTGGCGTCCCGCCGTTTCCGTCTTATATCATCGTCCCCCGACCCGGTCGCTCCCCTCCGTATCGCCGATATAAGGAGACGTCACAGTGGGGATCGTTCCGTTTTCTCTCCGGGAGCGTTCGACGCCGGCCGGAATAAGCTGGCCGAGTCAGCAACGAACGAAGGCGAGGGAAAATGTCCAGAGAGAACGCGCGCGCCTCGTGACGGATCTTGTTATTCCTCACGACCCCACGTGGTTCGACTTGTAATTTCGCTGTCGTCTTCTTCCTCTGTATTTCTCTCGAACCACGCTGTGATTAATTGAATGGCCCTTTTCAGGACCGTCCGCTTTCACTCGGAATACCCCGCGAGAGCCAATTTGTAATTATACGTATTTTCCAACGATACAACTTCTGAATGTGATATACAAGGCGAGTCAGTAACATTGGTCATTGATTTCATTGTGAGAGATACACTCGATACCGTATAACGAATTCATACGTTCTCACAAAATCACATCAGCCCATCGTCGATCATTTCTATAGATTGACCTCGTCGTCTATATACATATTTTCAAAGTAATTACTCACTCGTTTTGTAATTACGTCGGTCGTTTCATCCAACTCGGACGATGTATATGAAGACAAATATCGCGAGACTTGTTGCTTCTATTTTAAATTGCACGCATAATATATAGGAGGCCGCGGATGCTTTAAGGCAAAGGCATTTTCATTGCGCCGAAGCAGTAAACACCTTTATGACAACAAATGGCGTGGAATTTTCGAGACGGTCCTACGGCGGTCGGGTCTTTTCACGTTACATAAAAATTTCCATCCGAGCGTAAGAACACCTTGAACGAGGGATTTCACGTGCTTTATATACTTTTACCCTTTAAGAAGCTCTATATCGCGAGATATGACCACGTACACAGGTTCGATCAGACCGTATACCGTCCTCGTTTCATTAATATCCACCTGTTAAGGTAATTGAAGATCGTTGCAAATCTGGCAATAAACGCGGCGGCCAATATTCTTGCCGATCGTTAGAAAACAGTCGCCGATATCGTTACGTCGCTCGCCGTTATGCACGAATATATCGCGGTATGAATATGCATGGGCGGGGGAGAGCGTCTCGCAATTTTCTTAATTAAAGAGACGCTCGCTGGAGGACCGTGAAACGGTTCGGAATAATGGGAGGCCATTTTCATTTCTTGACAAAAACCTAGTAATGAGGCCTGCCCTCTTTCTTCATAAAATCTTAACTCATCAGAATTTTCTTAACGGCTTTGTCGCCGTGACGGGAATGTTAAAGGTTTCGTAATTAGAATCATTGCCCGGGTTTGAGGTGGACGAAGAAAACAAACGGGATCTGCACATTAATTAAAACCTCTGCGTATTTATATAATACCCGATATAAAACGCGAGATGTGCCGCTAACAAAGACCCTGTCTTTATCTCTCTCTCTCTCTCTCTCATCTCGTTTAATTACTCTCGCTGTCCCAGCGAAAGTTGGACCTCTTCGTAGGAAGTTTAAAAGGTCTGGAAGTTCGACTCGCCCGGGAGTACACTACTTTGAGCGAACGTGTGCCAAATGAAAAATAAATCGTTTCCGGGAATTAACCCAATGGGTACGCGGTCCCCGACGCGCGATCGAATTTACTTGTGTACGCCTCGACGTACCTAAGCCCTTGACACTCTGGCGACCCGCGTAAATCACGCGTATAGAGAGAAGCGGAATAAAATACCGGAAAGAGAAATCGGTACTGAAGGCTCGCTCTACCCTTTGAAATACAATGTGCAACCATTTCTGGTTCGAATGTCTCCAACTAAAATACTCGAATCCTAACAAGACTCTGACATTTTCAAATTCGTTTTACAGAACTTGACACGTTTTTTAAAAATTGTTTCGCTTGCGAGGGACTTTCGCGCGCTCGTACAGTTTGCTTACGTATTATTCAAAAGCGTCTGGAACTATAAAAATGTAATTTTTTCATCTGTCAGAACGAGTTCCGGCGCGCACATAGGTGAAGGATCAATCCTTTCTCGAGGCACGCGTGTAAAGCCCATGGGTACGCGGCTCGCGGAACGAACGTTGAATCGACGCGACGGCCTCTATNTTTCCGGGAATTAACCCAATGGGTACGCGGTCCCCGACGCGCGATCGAAATTACTTGTGTACGCCTCGACGTACCTAAGCCCTTGACACTCTGGCGACCCGCGTAAATCACGCGTATAGAGAAAAGCGGAATAAAATACCGGAAAGAGAAATCGGTATTGAAGGCTCGCTCTACCCTTTGAAATACAATGTGCAACCATTTCTGGTTCGAATGTCTCCAACTAAAATACTCGAAC
>SMSR01014293.1:27412-38540 GCA_019453355.1 Ceratina japonica
CCGTCACCGCTCTCTCCGGGGGAACGTTCTGTGTTTCGAGATTGATTATCCCCTATCGGCTTGTGCAACGCTTCCTCCCTGGCGAAACTTACCGGGGCCCGTCGATAATGCACACGCCGGCTCGCGAGGGGTGACAGCCTGGTTTCTGCCGCTTGTTTTCGAAGGGAAAGTGAGGCCATCGTAAATTTCCGGTAGAGATCACGTACATGTATGTACACAGGCGTTCAGAAGTCTTGGGACAGTCCCGATTGTCTGTTAACGTTAGTTTTATCAAAAGGTGTCAAAAGACACGTTTTATCAAAAGGTGTCAAAAGACACGTTTTATCAAAAGGTGTCAAAAGACTCGTTTTATCAAAAGGTGTCAAAAGACACGTTTTGATATTTTTGCTTAAAATTATTATCATTAGTTTCATAGCCATTTCTTGATTTAATTAATTAACCGGTATAGGAAAAGTAAAAAATGGAATTGAGGACTTTTTCTTAAACAAATAATAATAATTTTATGTAAAAATTGCAAATGTCTGTTGATACTGGTAGAAGTAGCGTTAATAAATTCATTGGAAAGTATTTTCATTGAAGACTTTCATTAAAGAGTGACAAGAAATTGTTTGATGAGCTCAGATCTTAGGGTAAGTGATTATTAGTGACATCGAAATAAGTAGGTCCTCTATGTATAAATTGTGCTTAGAATAATAGAAAGGAATAATAATAATGGGCCTAAAATAATAAAAATAGGTATTTATCCTTTCATCAATATTCATAACGCTAAAGCGTGCAATATTTCTTTTATCCAAGACACTTTTTGCTTCAAAATATTACTTAATCAACTTCTTAAAAATGAATTTGTGAATTTTTACCTGAAACGTGATTTTACGTATTTCTCAATACTTTTTAAGTTTGTCGAGTTGTAAATTTCATCTACGTTTTCAAAGATTACCCAAACCTACAGTGACTTCCATTCATATTCGGACACATTTCGAAACTGAATAATATTTTTAGTATTGGATCAAAAAACTTTATCTTCTGTGCAATTTTAGAAAGCTTAATTTGTTATACAATGACTTAGTCTGTAATAAAAATTGGAAGTGTCTCGCTTGCAGATCTAAGTAAGTTATATGCATGTTCAAAGTTTCATCAAAATCGATCAATATTGCTATGCATTACAGTATCAGTTCTATGATTATTATTATTATGATTCACTTGAATGATTTATTAAAAATGATGTTTGCAAAAGTAAAACTAGAATCTCTTTTACCCTAAAAAAAATATCATCTTATTTCAACAATCCTTGATTTATTGCATGATCAATTATATTATTATGATTTATTGAAAATGAATATGATTTGAATATCATTTGAATGATTTATTGAAAATGATATTCGAAAGGGTACTGTCACTGTACCTGTGAAACAATTCCAAGATTTTATCTGAATTATCCACTATGGATGAAAGAATAAAATATATATTTATAAAATCTTCAACATTTTTTAAGAAATCCATGATTTAACGACTTGATTAAACATCTCTTTATTATATAATACTTTATACACGATAATAATTATTCAGGACGAAGCCAAGGGATGCTGGTATATATAATAAATGAACCAATTTCTATTCATGTAACATTTACTTACTGATTCCAATTTCCAATTTCCAATTATTTTATATGTAATTATAAGTTGAAAACAAGATTAAAATAAATTGTATTGTAATTAATAATGAAACTTGTTACTTGAACAGAAATTGGGACATTTACCATATACGAGGGTAAGTCGAAAAGTAAAGGGATTTCATTAGAACAAATGCCCCCTTTCTCAAATGTCCCTTTACTTTTCGACTTCCCCTCGTAATTATAATTTGAATCAAATTCTGCACATTTTCTCTGACGAATCCCGCCGCGCACGTCGATCAATAAAATTTCGTTGACAAGAGGGATAAAACAGCGGAAGGAAAATATGAAATCAAGATTCACGTTACCTTGGACGTAATTGCGTTGGCCCCGGCCTGGACCGATGGCTGCAGGGCAAATGTTAGCGCAACAATTAAACCGGCGGAAGAAGAAAGGACAAAAGGTGGAGACGGTGACAAGCCTCGGCTCGCTCTCAGTGAATGCGACTGTGCTGCTCCCATAGACGCGGCGCGTCATTATGCGGGAGGACGAATGAATCGCGACAAAAGGGGGTTGCGCGGACGGCGCGGGGGGTAGGAAACGGGCAAATGTTTTCGAGTAGTCCCACTTCCACGGATCCATTGTTATTTAACGCGGGCACATTGAGGATGAGTACGAGGAGACTGAAAGACGGCGGCAAGGAAAGAGGAGAGAGGACGGCCCGGCGAAAGGGAAACCATTGTCGGCGCTCTTCCTAAATACGATCCTCCGGCACGTGTAAAGCTACTTGATATTCACCATATTTCTAGCGCGATGGTTATCAGTCAACCTTTCTCCCTTCGTAACCGTCCCCGGAGCCATTCAGCTCGAAACTAATTTCGCGCACCGAAAGGATTCCTAATTAATCACGACGAACGCGCTCCCACGGTAAATCCCTTATACATTTTTCGGGCAGGCTCGTCCGAACGCTTCCGGCTGTTACGCAACCTTTTATCACCCTGCCAGAGATAAATCTGCTAAATACCGCCGCTCAAAAGATTGCGGTTAAAAAGAGAAACGCGACGGCGGAGGGACGGAGGGGGGAACATTGAAAAACGATTGAAAAGCGAGCGCGGATTAAAGGCCTCACTCCGGTGAAAAAGTATCGCGATTTTTTCAAGGATTCCTCGGGAATCCGTAAGGAAATCTCGGCCAGGGAGAAGATACACACTTTTTTTTTTCCCCGGGAGAGAAAAAAGGTGTTGGGTATACACGGCCGATACACTTCGCCCGGGACGGACGCAATGTTTCATCGGTCGGCTTAGCGCCGGATTACCATTATACTTGTCTGCCATTGAAAATACCGCGGGATACATTTTTTACCCGGAGGGGAAAAAAGCGCGAGCCGATTTTTGTTTTTAATACGTCCGAGCGGGGTGGCGACGCGCCGGATCGCCGCGGCAGGTTTTTATTTAAATTTACAGAGGGGACGGCGGCGGGTAATGCGTTGTCGAATTGGAGACTTGATGCGCGTCGGCTAAATGAAAATTTGTTGATGCACGCGCCGCCGACAATAAACTACTATTTCACCCGCGCGGGGCTGCGTGGGTCGCGACGCGTCGATCGACCGGCCGCGAAATGGAAATCCCCAGGTGTCACTCTCATCATGCGCCGGTAATTCGTGGGTTAGTTCGATACTTTCATTGCGACACAATATCGAGGCGTATCGACGAGTACCGCGGGGTTGGGTGAGCGAATCCAAAACAGGGTGGATCGTTCTCTCGCCATTTACTACCTATAAACTTTGAGAAATGACATCCTTGCCGCTCGAGCCTACCTGGAACGGTGATAAAGAGAGGGGCAGGAGAGTCCATGCTCTCGGCTCGATACGCTTTTACGACGGAATAAAAATATTATTAAGGATGATGGAAAACAGGTTTACAAGAGACGGAAAAATGGCTCGAGCGAAAACACGGGCGAGGGAAATCAATTAAGCGTGTAGCCTCGTGCCTATAAAAACAACGTTGATAAAAACAAATTACGTTATAAAAATATCCCGGCCGGGACGCGTTGTTAAATAATTACGTCGCCTGGTACGGCGGATCGCGCGGAATTCAGCTACCGTGAGAACTCGAGCTGCCGGATTTATTTTCGACGGTTTGACAAGTTTCTCGAAAATTTAGCTCGGCCGAAATAAAAAAATGACCGCGTGCTCGCGGTCGGGTGAATGCAGGCTTGTGCCTCGGGTTACCTCAAGAATGTCCGCGGCTATTCAGCCACATTGGAGAAACCACTTGACTAAGTATTTCTAACGATCACGCGCTCAATGTTCTAGCGCGGGGCTCGGTCAGATCTACGTGCCGTTGAATAACTCGCGGCCATTAGCGGCCAGTCCTTTTTACATAGAGTGGCCAGCGTGTAACACCCTGACGAAATACCTCTCGCCCCGCTTTCGACCCTCTCGACCCTCTTTCTCTCGGCTCTACGGTAATGAGTACTATTTCGGTAATGAGGTCGCACGCCATTGAAAATCGCGGGGAAGCGCGATCTACGCTCGCGGGAACGCCGCGCGACCCGTACTCGGGGGACCGTAAAACTTAATGAACGGAGAAATAACCGTTTCGAAAGAATCCCTGGATCTATATATTTCCTGCCGGCCCCCGCCCCACCCGACTTCCGCTATCCTTTCTATGTTCCTCGCCCCGCGCGACTTCGAGAAAATGCCCATCTAAAGCGGTTGACTCGAAGCTCGAGATTCGATCTATTTGCCCCCGAAACGCTATCAACGCTACGGAATTCCTTTGCTTACCCTCACGATGTTCAATGACTTCCTTGTATATCTCCGTTCACGAGTAGCACATTAGCAATTGCTTCACTTCTGATTAAATATCGTCAGATTTTTAATAAATTAGTTCAATTGAAGCATAGTAGTAATAATTATATAATTGATCATGCAATGAATCGTGAAATGTTAAAATAAGATGATACTTCGAGGGTAAAAGAGATTTTAATTTTACCCCCTTTCGAATATTATTTTTAATAAATCATTCAAGTGAATCATAATATATATATAATAATCACATAAGTCATAAATCATGGATAGTTGAAATAAGATGATATTTTCTTAGCATAAAAGAAATTCTAATTTAACCTTTTCAAACATCATTTTTAATAAATCATTCAAATGAATCATAATAATAATCATATAACTGATAATGCAATAAATCATAGATATTTGAAATAAGATGGTGCTTCAAGGGTATCAGAAATTCTAATTTAAATTTCATTTTTAAAAATGACATTGATAAATGTTATTTTGTCGCGTATAAATGTTACATTTATGCAGGATGTGGTTGAATGGATGTTGCAAACCGAGCACGGGATGACAGTGCATAAAACAATAAGCCGAAAAAATGGAATAAAATTTTTTCGTTTGACAACTCGTTTTCGAGAAAATCGACTTTGGAAATTCTATTCAGTACGCGTGCAGTGCAGTTTATTAATACATATCTAAATTCAGAAACGGTACAGTGTATAGGTGGTGGAATAAAATTTTCGAACTCGATCTTCTCGAAACCGAGTGTCAAACGGAAAAGGGATATTCCTTTTTATTGACTTACTTTTACATGGAATGGTCGTACCACCCTTCCTTCCACCCCCTGTGTACGTAAGCGTTCGCGATGTACTTATTCGTTATCGTTCGAGTTTATTAAGATAATTTACGGTTGAAAGGAACGGATAAAAGAGCATTCCTCGGTGCCTTTTCAAATTCCTGAAGATTAGAAGACGCGAGTGATAGAATTTCCCCACGGCTTCCGTCTCGAATTAAATTCCCAGGACGGGAAGATTGTTCGCGCTACGGGGGCGAGGATCTAAGCGCTCTGCTTTAACGATCCACTTCGTTTGCGTGATATTTCGCCGCATCCTCCCCTTTCTTTCCCCTTGGTGTGCCGTGGGGACCAGGAGGACCGCATCGAACCCGGTAACTCAATTCGCGCATAATGACGTGGTAAGCTATAGTATATGTAGAGCAGTACGAAATTCCTGCGAGGAATCCTCTCTCCCTTTGATTCGGTCGGGCCACCAGCGCTACCGTGTTCGCTTCCCTTCCACCCTTTCTCTCTCTCCTTCTTTCTCCCTTCTTCTCTCTCGGTCAACTTTTCACCCCGAAAAAGATACGATCTATCCGAGCGGAACGTTATCACCGGCCCGGAAATTTCCAGGACCGGGGTCGTCCTCTCTTATACTGAAGCTGATTTTCGATTTCGCGTTGTCCTACTTTCCGCTTCCTTCCATTTCTTCTCGCCGATTCTGCCTCCTGCAGAGGAGGAGGAGGAGGAGGAGGAGGCTCCCGAACCGGGGCAAGGAAAAACGGAAATAATCAACGGGGAGGGGGACCACCGATCCTCTCTTCTGCTGTCTCCTCGCGGATCCCTACGCGTCACGTCGCGCGGCCCGATATCGATTTCGAATCGATCTAACACGTACCGCCTGGGAATCCCCGTTCGGCATAATGGACGACAAACTTCGGGGTAGTTGGCGCGAATCTTGCGCGGAAATCTCCCGGAACTCTCGACAATCTATTTATCCCGCGCGTTTAAACTTGTTCTTACGTGCATTCTGCGCGTTTAGCCTCCTCCCCCACCTCCTCCTCCTTCGTTCCTTTCTCTCTGGCCTTGTCGTCGTCTTGCGGGGACGCAGCCCGGTTGCTCCAGTTTGGGAAAGCCCCGGGGGATTTCAGTCGCGATGTCAGAATTTATATTTACCGCTACTACGCTGTTGCAAACTGCGAATCTTCTCTTCGCGTTATTTAAATATTTCCATACTTGGTTTTATACCGTATTTTACACGATTACAGGTTTTTTATCAATAATAGAATATTGGATAAAAACACTTGAAATTTGTTTTAAACATTAAAACTTTGTATTGATAATAATAATAATCCTATATTTCGATCTTGCATCCAAGAAATGTGGACTTGGTTTACATTTAATTCTTTAATTCATTCATTCCACTCTCACATATTCTTTCTCTTTCTCCCTCTCTTTCGCTCTCATTCCTATTTTTAATAACTATTATATACTTATTGTTAGTACACGTATACTCTTATCTCTCATACTACATACTATGTGCATTTTGCGTAAGCACTACAGAGCTTCCTTTTCTTTATCTTCCCTACTTCTTATATTACGTTTTTAAACTATTTTTCACTCTATTCATAAATCGTTCCACTTACTACGTCTTCAAATCTAATTCCTCGTCCCATTTTCTTACACTTCCTGACTAAATGTTCCTACGTACAAAATTTATCATCACACAGGTCACAGTTCCTTTCCTGCTGTTTTTCCTAATATTTGTTCCCTCTTCCTGTAAAGTTACTCCTAACTTGTACCATTAATTGTTCACTATCTCCTCTTGTTTTTCTATTCATAGGATTCTTATCACTCTAATTTGTACCTTGGATTATACTTCGATTTTTCTATCTTTCTATCCTGTATTTGGAAGTAAAACTCGATTTTTACCAGCTTTTATCACACGTTTCCCTGATCCCTTATCATTACACAGATCACAGCTCCTTTCCTCCTGTTTTTCCTAATATTTGTTCCCTCTTTCTGTAGAATCACACCTAACCTAACCATTAATCTATTCTCTATCTCCTCTTCTATTTCAAGGATTCAAACGATTCTTATCAACCTAATTTGTATCTTGAATTATACCTCGATTTTTCTATCTTTCCTGTATTTGGAAATCAAAATCTCTATTCAGCAGCTATCATATCAAATTTTTTTCCCTTATCCCTCATTGAGTCTCTACCAA
The DNA here is from genome assembly GCA_019453355.1 of Ceratina japonica. Lineage (NCBI taxonomy): Eukaryota > Metazoa > Arthropoda > Insecta > Hymenoptera > Apidae > Ceratina > Ceratina japonica. The sequence continues at coordinate 34,818 of SMSR01014293.1, forward strand.
ATAGGCTTCACTCTTTTTAAATAGTCTTTTCTTTTGTTGGTGTTTTTATTCTGCTTCACTGCTTCGTCCTTCTCTTTCAGATATAATCTTACGAATTTTCCCTCGTCCGACAATCTCACACTTTCCTCAAATTTCCATACCCTCTACGCTGCTTTCATTCTTATCGTTTCCCTCTTCGTTTCCTTCAGCACTATATAATCCAGCGTATGAATGTCTAATCCGAGTGCTCACTTTATGTACCTTAGCTGAACTCTCGCTGCCTCCTTTCGTTCTTTATATCCCCATATCTTCGCTGCGAACATCAATACTCCCATCATAGACCAAGAGTTCCGAAGTAAAAAAGCCTCTAAACTGACAAGAACTGGTTCCTTAATATTTGATTATATTAGTGATATACTTACTCATGTTACTACATGCTATGGCCAGTCAAGCCGTTATTAACATGGGTCATAGCTGTGTTTTCAAGCATATCGTGAATATCGGGGTAGTAAAATGAGTTAACAAGGGTTGAGACTTTATATTCAAGTTATTATTTAATGTTATATAATGAAAAATAATAATAGTTAGTAAAACGTACACAAGAACGAGGGTGATCATTCAGGCCCCAAGGATGGATCTATAAAAAATAGAAAAATAGAAAAATATGAAAATATTTTTATAGGTATTTATAGTTATTGGTTTCATATGCCATAAAGCACAACAAAAATAGTCAGTCAATCATTTGATAGGACGGATCGTCAGTCAATGAAAAAAAAAGAGGAATACAAGAGATAAATTTGTAAAATATGAAAATATTTTTAGAGCTATTTATAGTTACAGATTTATATAATATGAAACGGATCAAAACTAGTCAGGCAACTATTTGATAGGACAGATCGTCAGTCAATGAAAAAAAGGAGAAGTCAAGATAGAATTTCTCTTATTTTCAGATTCAATAAATATTCGAATTTGATAAATTTACATTAATTTTCAATAATCCTTTTAACGTCAGTAATATACAAATTTAATAAATTTAATTAAACCGTTAATTTTTAATTATACAATTGGAGGACCTCAGGTATTAACCTAAATTTTGTCTCCCTTCACCTCCCTACCTGGTTTAATACCATATTGGCTTTTTCGGCTCTTCCTCCTACGTGGCNAAAATATTTTTAGAGCTATTTATAGTTACAGATTTATATAATATGAAACGGATCAAAACTAGTCAGGCAACTATTTGATAGGACAGATCGTCAGTCAATGAAAAAAAGGAGAAGTCAAGATAGAATTTCTCTTATTTTCAGATTCAATAAATATTCGAATTTGATAAATTTACATTAATTTTCAATAATCCTTTTAACGTCAGTAATATACAAATTTAATAAATTTAATTAAACCGTTAATTTCTAATTATACAATTGGAGGACCTCAGGTATTAACCTAAATTTCGTCTCCCTTCACCTCCCTACCTGGTTTAATATCATATTGGCTTTTTCGGCTCTTCCTCCTACGTGGCCTGTGATATTCCCATTCCTTTGAAATCCTGTGGCCCAAATAATTAAATTCATTCACTACTTCAACATCAAAGCTCCCTATTCAGTTACATATTGCAGTTAACTAAAAACATTTCGTTAATATATTGTTCACTTCGATAGCCCCGAATGGTCTACATTACTTTTTCGTAGCACATTGTAATCTAACACGAATAAAATAACATATACATGTACACATGTACATAATTTACATATATAGAATGATGAAATGTAGAATTGTTATAAATATTGCAACCTATCAGCCAAAAACTGGAACTGAAAAAGTTGTGGCAGAAGTTTGTTATATAACAACAATTAGCGTTTTTCCAAATATGTACATACGTCAGTAATTCTCAACCTTATACGTTTAATAATATAAAAATGTGGCAGCAATAAGATGAATTAAAAAAATTTTATTTGACTATTAATTACAAAATATTTAGTAAAATTAGCATAGGATGTTTTTTTTAATGAAAAATGAATTGAAAATTGCATTTGAAGTAAACAAAATGTTTCTCTAATGATAATTTACAAATTGAGTTTGATTCTTGAATAACTTCATTTCTATTTGGGCGTAGAAATTTTGTATTCATTTATTCATTTATTTATTTCACGGGTTTCAAGAATTCATTTCAATGATATGATAATGCTACTCTCATTTCGAGATCGAGATTCAAAAGTTCGGATCTTTTTTCGTTTTTATGTTGATAAAAGCCGAAAATCTGAATATGTACAAATAAGAGATGTAGAAAATATAAATAATTTTCACTTCGAGAGAAATCACTGCCTGGGAACGAGGGCACGCTTAAAAAATCTCGTGAATAAAATCGCTGGTGTACATCAGAATTTTCAACAAACTTCCATTTAATTCCCATTAATTTTTGCCCGCGGCCATTCAAGCGAAGGCCATTGTATCTTGCGGTGTATCTGGCAATGAAATCCGCATCGGGGAAATCATTATAATGTAGAACCGAAACGTACATCGGGAACGGACCGCTTGGACCCATACACGGTTCACTGTAAATTAGCCGAGCCTCTAAAACAAGGATTCCCGGTACCGGGACAACCGCTCCGGCTTGTAATCTGTGGCGGCTGATTGGACCGGAAAGTCGGGTATGCGAGACACGGCGTTGTACCGGAAACAACGCGCCGCTCATTGTGTCAGTGCCCGGCACACGTTCTATGTGCTAGACAGCCGCGGGAGTAAAAATAAAGGAGGGTCGCGGACAGAAGCTGCGGAGGCTTGGGTAGCGACGTAAGGAGAGCGAGAAAGACAGACAGAGGCAGAGAGAGAAAGAAAAAAAAAAGAAGGGCGGTGAAGAAGCAGATGTGATAAATGGTAATTGCGCAAAAGTACCGCGGAGGACACGAGTAACACCCGTTCCTCATTAGAGGCTTGTTAGAGCGCCGAGACACGGAGTGACGGAATGCGGAGAGGAAACCGTAGGCTACCGAGGAGGCGCCTCGTCTTTTATGCTTTACACGCCTTTATCCTCCCCTCTCAGAACGTCTGGTTTTGGGTCACCCAACGTAGATACGCTGTCTTAATCACCGATTACTTTCATCAATTCTTCCTTCTGTTTCATTTGAGGTAATTGTTCGCGGCCCGATTCACGGTCTCCTCCCCCGCGCTGGTTTATCTGTCCCCGGAGCGAGCGCAGTTTAATCGGGCTGAATCGCGCCCACCCCCCAGTGGTTTCTCATAGCTACGAGTTTCTCTCTGGTATTTAATTTAATGGAGGACATAAAGGGGGCCGGGTATCCGTTTCGCTGGCGGAGACGTTATTTTGAAAATGCGCGAGATTTTCCGACGGGCACAAACATGTCACGGGGCGACGGGCACGTGAAAGACGTAATTTAAGAACCGGCGGCGCGTCGTCGTCGTCGCTTTGAATGGTAACTTAAATCACTCGGCCTCTCTTTCTATTTCTACCCGCGCGAATGCGTTTTCATCGGGGGCTGAGACGCGCTTCGTTACGCGCCGCCGCCGTAATTCGTCGCTTTTGCCCGCTGACGGATGAGACATTCGATTAAATTCGTATCGCGAGCTGCATTCGTACGTCGCTCTGTCCGCGGAGGTAATACTCTTACACGACGACGACGACGACGGCGGCGTCGACGTCTCATTCAGAACTCGATCAACGAATGGCGAATCTTTAACGAGTCTCATACATATTTAAAACGTCGACGAACTATAAATGGTTTTATGAAA
>SMSR01014294.1:0-11335 GCA_019453355.1 Ceratina japonica
GTGGACGGAGAAGGTAGCAGGTCTCGTCAGGAGTACTTACGTCGGCTCCGTCACACGCTATGCCGCGCCGTTCCCATTTCGATTGCGATCGCCGATCCCACGTGTCATTCTCTAAGGATCGACTTTATCACCGTCACCGGGTGACCACGGATCGAACGGAAAAGTGCGACGCAGTCGAGTAACGAGTACCGACCGACCGTACTAACGCTGGGACTGCCACTGCTAGGACTGCCCCGGCCCACGCCATCCGCCTCTGATGTAAGTGCAATTGCACCGCGTTGCACCGTGCAAAATTGGATAATGCGGCCCGACCGGAGCCCGATTCACTTCCGGGAGAACGGGATCGCCGATCCGAACCGTTCCTGCCTGTAAACCCGCTTCCTCTGTCCTTTTCCCGTATTCTTCGACAAAAATTTCTACCACGTTTAGTTTTCCACGGAGCTTCGAAGTAAATTTACTCCTGCCCACCCCGCCCCCGATTTTGTATCTCGTTCCACCATCGCGAATAACGACGCCGGGGCGATCGATACGAAATTAAAATGAACAGCCGCGGAGGACTCTGCGATCAATATTTATTTTATGCAAAACTCGCGGCGAGCCGAGAGGAGCGACCGATAGAATCGGGATTCGAACGATGACGTAAAGGGAAATGTAATTTGCTCGAGTCAAAGCCGCGTCATTTGTCTGCCTCTCGCAGAGCTGATGACTTCCTCTCGCTAATTGCTTCGTACAAATCGTAGAACGAACCGACCGAAACGGCAGATCTCGACGAAAATCTCAAAAGCTGCCCTTCCGTAAAATAATTATTCGATGGACCGCGAGCTTTTGTACGAAATACGTAGAACCAGACGATTACAAAAAAACGTGTTCATTATTCGATCGTAGCTGTCGGTTCTCGGCGTTCCGCATGTATTCACTTCGATTTCCTTATGAACGCGCCTAACCCGTTTTCGATGTGGAATCTCGTCTCGACGAGGAAGACTAATTAATACATATATCTGGGGCAGGTAAAATGGAAACGGCGCGGATCGTCGGCGACCGGGAGACGAGCAGTAATTTAATTAAAACGCTGATACCCACTCGCTAAATAACTGCCGCTTGATAATTACCCTCGCGAGGACGACAACGTTTGCTCACGACGACGCTTCGAGTTTTGATCTATCGCGTGGCTCCCCGAGGCTATACGATTACATTACGACAAAAATTGATAACGAGTTTCCTCGCACGCCTATCGACGGCCGTCGCCCCGTTTCACCGGGAAATATTCGCTACGGCCGTAGTAAAATATCGGAATCCGTTCGACGACGCGATAACAAAAAATATACGGGGGATGAAATAAAAAATGTGGTAGGAACGTTCGCCGAGGCTCGACGTTCTCGATCGGATCGTTAGAAAAAACGGCGGAGAGACGATGGGAAGGTAACGAAGGAGACACGTCGACGAAGAAAAGGCGAGACGGGTCAAAAGTTAAAGCGAGTCGAGAACGGAGCAGAGGGCAATTTCTAAGGGAATAACGAGACGCGGTCGGAGGAGGGCGATCTTCTCTGCTCCGTTACACCGTCGCAAGTTAAAACCGAAACTTAGGGGAGTAGATCGTGGTGGACGAGCACGAAACGCGTTCAGGTGCCGCGGGGCATTTCGGATTTTCAAGGGACGATACCAGCCTTCAGAAAATCGCGAAACCTGTGTTTACCATCCGCCCACGCGTTTCCTCGGACGAGCGCCGGAAACGTTTCCCATTTGCACGAGATAGAAATCGTCTCTCGCAGATTTCGGCCGTGTGTATTTCACACGCTTTTTCGAGGAGCAGTTGACGAATCTTCTATCGACAGGTAGCCGACAGGTACGACAGCCGGGCGTGCGGACGAATAAATTTTTTAATTCGTCACGCCGTTTCAAATAGTTCGAATCGAAGCTTTCTCGGGAACGTCAGGCTAGCGCGAACAAACCGTAGGAAAACGAGTGGTTTCTTCTGGGTTCGTCGAATCCGTTGACTCGCGTCCTTTCGATATCGCCGGCGTCGAATCGCTTCGTTTCGGTATGCGAGCGGAAGTCGAACGAGTTCACCGATTCCCGACGGGGGAACGTTTTATTAAATTTCCATACCCGCTCATCTACGAGTATTTCCATTTGCACGCGTCGGTCTGCTCTCTCGGAATCTCGGAATAAAAATACAAACGCGACTCGTACGACGTTCGTGTACAAGAGTTCTCGTTGAAAAGTGAGGCGGGCGAAGGGGGAGGCGTTATCTGTTTCGTAAAGAGGAACGATAAGCTGTAATTTAAAAAGTAGCGCAAAGGGCTCGGAGCGAGATCGACGGAGTACGGTCCGAAGAGAGACAGGTTCGTTCTTGATCCGCTCGTAGAGGAATGCAGGTATATAAACGGTAAGAAAATATAATCCCCTCGATCCCGAACGAAATGCCTTTCTGCTCTAGAGCCCTCCTGCCCCCGCGTCGTTCTGCTACGCCCGTAGCACTCGCTCAAGAGGATGTTCGTTCACCTCACAACCGATCCTCCGTTACTCTTTTCCCTGGCCGCGGTCGGTGTCGTTTTCATTTCTGTTCCCCCGCGCAAGTACACGTCCTATATTTAAGACGGAACAAATTTCCATCGGAATGGAAATTGTAACTGCAACGCTTCACGTCTGATGGTAATCAGATCAGAAATAGATTCGCTCCTGGCGCCGAACGCAACAACGAGATTTGCTCGCGGCCGAGGCGAGAGAATTTCTACCGAAAGAAAGGGAGGACCGAGGATGAGAGGGTGTTTAAAGTTTACAAGTCTCTGACTTTACGCGCTGTTAAACAAAAGACGTTTTCCCTCGCGAGGACAAAGGTCGGAAAGTTCCCCCTGTTTCGTGCCCGCCAGAATGGAATGGACGCAAAAGAGGAGGAAGCGGTTCGAACAGAGGGGATCCGGAGGTGTTCGAGATGTTCGAGGAACAGCTCCTGCCTCCCGCTCCCCCCACTCCCGTCTCACTCTCTCTCTCTTTCTCTCTGTATCCGGCTCTATATTATTATCCCCGGCCTGTCCCTCGGCCGAGCGATGAGAAACCGAAGGCGCAGCATCCCTTCCTTCGCGGAACGTCCTCTCCGTCTGTTTGCCCAGCGAAAACAGGTGCCAACCTGGCAGTCGCTTAATTACTCGGCGAATTCCATCGGCCGTTTGGAAACCGTCGCCGGACGAACAAGCTCCGAGAGTCGCGAGCCAACTACTAATTCTATTTCGTTTCGTTTTCAATTACTGTTTTCCAATTTCTACGGTACGCGGCCGCGGTATAGAAGCCTCGATTCCGATAGCAATTTGAATAAAAAATAATTTCACCGCGGGTTCAAAGAGCCAGCTTCTGATTTGAACGGTCGAACGGGAGGTCGTTATTTTCTATGAGGGAAGGGAAAAACGAGGAACGAACTCCCGATATCGCTGGGCAAACGCACTTTCGATCTAAATAAAATTTCCACGTGCACGTGCACCAATACACGAGACGCGGCATGATTTCGCTCGCTCCTCGCGCGCTTCCGTTCCACGGGAACGACCGATAGACGGGAGATCGAACTAAAAAAAGATGCGACCGAACGGTTCTCCGAATCGCGGCTTCGTCAACGAAAGTTTTTGGTGATTAAAATCGACGATCGACCGTAGGACGATCGCGCGATATAGTCGAGAGAAAAATTAATTGGGCCATTTTTCATACGGCACACGCGGAGCAGACAGCGGAGCAGGAAACCGCGTGCGGACGTATACGCCATGCGGCACGCACGGGAGGTATGTATCGGGCAATCAGCTTAATGAGGAAAGAGGAACGAAGCCGACGGGAGGAGAGCGAAAAGAGTGGCGAAGAGGAGGGCCTTTTACCCGGCTAATGATTTGAGAAACGCGCCGTTCCATTTATGGCAACGCGATCGGGACCAGCGACAATTTTCATCCACCCTCCTCTTGTCGTCGAACGATTGTCTTTGCTTACCCTGCGTCATCGGCGTGTGTCTTCTGTCCGATCTTCGAAACGCATGCCCACTTTAGAATTTTCGACTCTTCCTTTTTCTAGCCTGCAACAGAGAAATTTCTCCGATCAGTTCCTGTGCGAATGATTAAAACGCGAAATTCGAATGTAACGAGGCAATTTTTCACGCGCTCAACCGAGGATTGAAGCGCATAATGTTCTTTCCTGCGTTCTCTGATTAGAATCGGACGTTACGGTTTAGAGATAATTGCTCGAGCTGCCGAAATAAAGAGAATTTTATCTCTGATTCTTTCAGTCTCGCTCCTTGAGCAAACTTACGAACGTGATTCAACTTATGCCGCAGTCTGGCTCTCTGAATCCTCGATGAATCCATTGTAAGTAAGCGTAGTGTCCGGATACATGGCCACGAGTCATCCCCGTCGATCGTAGAGAGAACCAAATAGAAATATATTTCGGCAACACCAGTTATTGGTCACGAACACTGTTCATGAGCCTTTAGTATTTTTATACACTAAATCGGTTAATCAATCAATCAATTATTGGTCAGTAACTGGCTAGTAATTTCAGTCTACAACTTCGTGACCGATAACCGACCAGTTAGCAACTATTAAACAATAAATTCTGCCCAGTTACCGGTCAATACATGGCCATACATTTTGACAATAGTGTGTAAAATTTTGTTCGAATTTCGAACGTATCACACGTTCGTTATCGGAACGAATGGGAATTGAAGTATCGAGCTCGCGTAATCGTTCAATCAATTTCGTGTCACCGAGATTGGTGTCCCAGAAGGCAAATTTGCACGCGAATCTCTGGGGCGCGATTCCTTTAAGTAGGTAATACACCGCGGGACGCGAGGGAGGATCCTATTAAGAAACAGTGGGCCGTCACGTCATCCCCGAGACGAGGCGTTCGGAGCCGAGAGACGAGGAGGATCGTTTCAATAGACACGATGTACATGAAATCACGATGGATTCGCGTCGGCGAGGTTGGAAATCCGTGTGGGTTCAATTATCGCGGATTGCGTAGTACAGGTTTTGCCGGGCAGTAACTAACGCACGACGCGACGCGACGACGCTTCAATTGGCCTAATCGGAGTCAGTTTGCCGGGCACCGTTCGTTCGCTACCCGTTTATTAAATAAGACCAAAGGCCACGAACTATTTGCGAACTGGGACGAACGGATTAGATTTCCTGTTGCAATTCCACCCGCGCATACGTACACATAAATGTCTTCAACGACGGCCAATGGAAATCGTACCTCGTCCACCGTCCATCATGGGAGACCAGGTTCCGCTTGTGTCGCGCGTGAGAAAAATCGTTCGCCAAACGCGACAGCTGGAAACTAGATCGCGGATTCGCATCGTATTTCTTTGCGCGTTAGTCTAAAAATAATGCGACGTACAAACGACGATAGAAAATCGTGGACGGTCGCGGTCACGTGCCCATAACGAAACGAGAACTAATCGCGACTCCTCTTCCCATAAATTTCGATCGGGAAATTCAGAACAGTGCACCGCGTCGGGTGATTCTTTTTTCCTTTTGTCACACGAGTGCTTCTACTCGTAAAAGAGCGTCGATAAAAATCGTGAAAGGCGTCGCACGTGCGGATTTGCCATTTTAATAACGAGCTTTCGCGGCTCTTCACTGAGCTACGACTTGGGGCCCTGGGATTCAGCTCCGACGTTCGTGTTCGTGCGTTCGTATCCGGTGTTACGTGCCTATTTCACTTTCTCTCTTTTTCAATCGACGCTCTACCTACCCGATCGTTCGTCCTTCAGAGTTCGAACCAAAGGTGAAAAAAGTTGAAGAGACCGATTAATCCAACCGCGATCGACAGAGGCATTTCATTATTCAGAACGGACGACTACCGGTGAATGAAGAGGGGAAAAACTCTGAAATTTCTCGCCGTCCGACGAGTAATTGCGATAATTAAAAGCGTGGCCAGAATTTTTCTACCATTGTCATAATTCCACGGTCATCACGAGTGGTATCTTTCTACCCCTGCCCTACGGACCGATGGCTCTGGCCACCCTTTGTCCTTTTGGCAAGAGAAGTTTCGGCACGCTTTACGACCGAGTAGCTTTAGTTCCAAGCCCGTCTAATTTCTACGAATATCCCTGGGAGCCCATGAATAACACGAGGAAACCGGTGTTCTCTTTCGTTCGAGGATTTCCCCAAAACGTTCCCACGAAAATACGATACCTGCATACCTGTCTCGTAAATCGATTTGCCGCCCAAATTCGATCGTCATTAAAAAAACCACGTTCGGTCTCGATTCGGTTTCTTTGTCGTTCTCGGAGAGAATATACGGGAGACAGATCTCTACGACGACGCGTGACACCTGGCCGCGAGAGATATGTAGTAACAGGTAGTCGGCGACTCGCGACAGGAACGTAGGTCCATACATTGTATTACTTTGCTCTCGCGCGAGAAAATCGTGAAACTCGTTCGGACGAAAAATCGTCATTTTTCTAAAGAATGCCAGCAATTTCGCAGTGCAATTTTATAAAGCAGAACAATACGAAAAATACGTGTAGTTCAGCCAGCCGGAAAATTGCGCCGCCCATTCGGAGCACAAAGGCTACGTATTTTTTTTTATCCGTTACTTCATATTTTCGCAGTTACGCGACGGAAAAATGATGTTCGGCAGAAGTATTCTCATCGGGGAAACTGAAAATGTACACAGAGGGAAGTAATTGGCTACGGAGGAACGAGAAGGTCGGGTGGATCATATCGTGTACGCGCACGTATGAATACGCAAAGTGGTAGCATCGCGTTACCATCGTTGATACCGTTTCCATCGAGCGAATCAATCACAACGACGTTCTTTGTCTCGATTCACTGAGAACGGTAACACGGCCACTGGTCTCGTTTGACCCGCGCCGTATGTACATTGCGAAAATGTTTATCAATAACCGGACGGACACTAGAATGCGTAGTATAAACTGTTTCATCTTAGCCGAGTTGACCGACTCGTTTAAACGTCGGAATAGCTACGTCCAGAGCGGAAGGTATTCTGCGACGCGAGGAGATCGGCGGTCGCTCGAAAAGGAGCGTTTTAATTGGCGGCATAGGCAGAGAAGGGAACTGGTTCGGCCGTTTAAATTTGCATTCAGCGAAAAGGCGATAGTGGCGATAGCGGAATGTAAAAGGACGAAGGAACAGAGAAAGAGAGATAGAGAGAGGGAAGTGGGCTTCTCTTAAGGGAACGGTTTAAGGTGAAACTCTCTCGTGACTACGAGTCTTGAAAATAGAAACTGATCAACGTAATTAGCGGAGGCCGGTCAACCGGTCTCTCGCGATGGGTTCGATACTCGAGGAGCTGTGAACTTGACAGCGCGAGGATGTTCATCCCTGCGATTAATACCAGAGGCATCGGTGAGGATCGATATTGATTCGACGCGATTACAATACTGCCGGTGCGACGCGTTCGTTGATCGATTTCACGATCGACTGGGAAATTGCTCCTGTGCACGATACCGATCGTCGCCGGCTGGAAACCGCGAGGCCGAATCAACCGTACCGTTCCGACGATCGACGCGACCCAGGCTTTAATCAAACTGACTCGCGTTCACCGAGAGCGAAACTCCCCGGTCCATCGATCATCTTCTAGCTTTAACCTACTCTTCTCCGATCGTGCGAGCGTATCTGCCTCGTGTACACGCGCAGACAGAGAGAGATAGGAAGAAGCTGTGTACACGCACGCTGCAACGATAACGTTTTATCCGTCCGCTGAGCATCGAAGACACGACAGCAGCGACGGATAATCGCGTGTCGCGTCTCTTTAATCTCAATTTTTACCGAAACGGAAGTGTATAAAAATCGTCATCCGGTGCCGGACGACGCGATCGACGTCGTCCCACGGTCGCCGGTAAGAACAGGAAGGCGGAATCTGCAGATTCTGTATCGCATCGATTCGATAATTAAAATCGCGTTCGATTTCGCTTACGCGCGTCTCGCGTATCGCGTTACGGGTCGAGTGACCGAGACCGAGGTATGCACGGCGTACGCAAACTACACTGGTTCGCTCGTAAATACCGTCGCGTCGATTTTTCTACCGGGTCCGTGACCGGCGAGCCGGGACCCGCGTCATCGGTGGACGTTTCTCGCGCGGCGAGCAATAAATATGCATCGTTGCCTAGGCGATTTCCCACGGCGGAAGACGCCGCCGCGCGTCGACAGGAGAGCTCTTTAACGATAATCCGGATATTCGAACGGGGAAATTCCGACGAGGGGCCGCGGTTTTCGCCGCGTAATTTTGGCCCGCGTAATTGCGCGCACGCGGGCCACGTTCTTAAATTCTCCGCTTTCATCAAGGATGATGCTCCGCGCTCGTCCTATTTACATTCTAGAGCACGTTTCTTGCTCGGGGAAAACGAGACGCGGTTCATTCGCCCGAGGCTCGATTCAAATTATTTTTATGCTCGCCAGTCATCGCGTTCGACGAATAGTTCTCTTTGTTCGTAGATATACCATCGGGCTTGAATAACGCGATGACGCGCGCAGACTGCATTTATAGGGAAACAGAACCGCGCGGAACGTTAAGAGATGAAAATACTGTCTTCGCTGTGCGTGCGTGGACAGAGATAACTGCGTTTATCTAGGTCCAAGTACGCGGTGTGTGCCAGGTCAGTTGACGCGACGACGTGCTAGGGAGGAACAGAGGGGAAGTTGAACGAAATTTCGAAGAAGAGGAAAGCGCGGTAGCGTGGTCGGTGTCGGTTTACCCTCTCTCGTTCCAGCTCTCTTTTTTATCCCGTTCTACCTGTCCCTATCGTTCTCGTTGTCCTACGTCCTACGCCTCTTTCGTACATAGGTTTCACGCGCCCGGAACCGGTATGACCGGGACGAGGCAGAATTCTCTCTATGACCGTCGAAACGACGCATCCATTTAAACGAACGCACCTTCGAACACCGATCTATACATACAATCGTCTATACTGTTCGTCGATTATTAGACGTCACCGACGTAAGGACTTACCGCGTATTTCTTCGGGAACGACGCGACGACGAAGACGCAGACGTTCACCGCGTGGCACGAATCAACGACTATTGCGTAACGCAGCAACGTGTCTTCGCCGCTTGAACGTATTTATTACGCACGACACGAGATCACACTGACCCGTTTGTTCGCATCGTGTCACGTGATACTTCCAAATTCGGAGACCAAGGCCGCGGAAACGTAACGCGGAACGAGAGCGCGACGGTGAACACTTCCTTCCCTGACGGCTGCCGGGACGCGACTGACTCGCGGCGACCGCCCGACCACCGCGCCCACCTCGCCGTGCCTATGCTTACCTCCAGTCAGTTTCTAATTACGCGCACTTCTCTATATATACGTGTATTAACTACGCGTGCAAAGTACAAAACGCGCGATATCCGCACGTATCTGCACGCTTACTTACGTCCTATTTAAAGTACGGCACTCGTTCAGAACGCACGGTTTCACGTGTACGTAAAGACACGAGTAGGTTCGATTGTTTTACAAATGGAAAAACCTTGTTCTTCGATAGACGGAGATCTGAAATCGCGGGACGGTCGGAGGGACGAGGACTAAAAATTCTGTAAACGCAGAACAGACTTTTATTACGAAATCCAATCGTGTCCAGTGGTCAAGGCGAATTTGAGCATAGAACGTTCTGTGAGTTATTTACATAAAAATGTGTGTGTGTGTTCGTTGTCGGTTTCGTTCGATAGAAAAGTCGACGGGGACAACGGCGATCGTGTTCTACCCTTACGGTTGTAATTATGCGTAAACGGCCGATGTCCGACGAGATGGCCGACGGTCTGCGATGATTCCCTCGTGTAAAATTCGTGATAGGGACTGTTTCTCAGGTATTATCGTCCCGTTTCGAGTTATCGGTAGATAAACAGGCGCGATGGGGCGTCGAGGTCGACGCGTGACAATGGTTCAGGATGACGATGACGATGACGACGGGCGACGCACGCCGGGCACGGTACCTACGGAGACAGAGATGGAGAGGTTCCCCGCGCTTGTCCGTGCCACGTGTACGTATTATGCAAATTCTAACGAGTCGGAGTCGTGCGAGATGATCCTTGATCCGTTCCAATTCGGAGTTACGACGCCGGTGCTGGAAGTAAAACACAGGATCAGTCCTCGTCCTTGCCCTGAGGGAAAGGGTGAGGTAGGAAGGGATTTCGTCGATCGCCAGAGAGTTCCTTCAAAGGTATCGAGTGCTTTTAGATCAATCGACTTTTACTTCCGTCTCTCGGCTGGCTAAGTTTTACTTCGCCTTCCTCGAAGTTTCAAGGATTACCGGGACTTCCTGATCCCTCTGTTTCAATCGTTAATGCTATTGTTATTCCGTTTTGTTCGATTAAAATTTTAGCTCGGAGTAAAACCGGAGTGAGACATCGTATTAGGACGCAGCGCGATCCAATCGGTGCTCGAGTACTCGTTGGCTCCCGGTCCACGTCGACCAACGACAGATACGATTAGTCGGCTAATTTCCGTGACTAGATTTTTAGTCGTCTACTTGAAGGCGAACCTTCGCAACGTAACATACCCCACGTGATGAATTTGGAACCTGGAACTTGGATTATCGGGCGAATGGGTTGGACGTTCACGATAACTCTCATAAGCAAAACTACCTTAGTAGCTAGAAACGAAGTCGAAGAAAAAGGACATTAAACCTCGAGGCTCAGAGAGAGAGAGAATTGGAACGATGAGAGCCTTAGCGATGAATTCATGAACGCTTTCAGATGAGAAAAAAGGGTGATTACTCGACGCGAACGTGGAAACGAGAGTTGTTACCTTCGGCGGGCGCGGGTGGGGCAGCTTCTGCTGGGGCTGGAGGTGGACCTTCGGCTGGAGGTGCTGCTGGGGCACCTTCGGCCGGTGCAGCCGGGGTTCCTTCCGCGGGAGCCGGCGGGGCACCCTCAGCTGGTGGTGCTGCCGGGGCTCCTTCCGCTGGTGCGCCTATAAAAACCTTCATTACTACCTCTTCCGAAAGCCACCCTTTTACTACCGTTCGATCTCTTTTCGATCGTATTAGTCGTGCGAGGTAATAACTTAGAGCATATAGACACGGAGGCAGCCACTCAATGGCAGAGTTGGTAGCAAAAATAAGGAAAACAGACTATGAGAAATGCGAACAGCTATTTCTCTTGCTTGCTTTCAATCGCAGCTTTGCGCGAGAGAAATACCATGTCCCAATAGTTTCTTTACTTTCTCTCTCATTCCTTATCACCAAACTTGTCACAACTTTTTCACATGGGAAGCTGTCTCCATGTCTAACACACGCTATAAGGGTAATTAACCCTTTGGGTACATTTGACGAGTAAGATTCGTCATCAGATCATGTAATTCAGTACTCGAAGGATTAATAATGAAAGATGATCGTGAAACG
>SMSR01014295.1:0-11674 GCA_019453355.1 Ceratina japonica
TTTCGTTTTAAAAGATTTTCGAATACTGTTGTGAGCCATTATACGTTCATAATTTGCATGGACTCGCGAAAGGATGTTCAATTTCTTACAGTCTAAGCACAATTAATTCGATATTTTGATTATTTGATTTTAAGTCCGAATTCCAGTTATGTATTAAAATGACTTAAATTATTCTCTACGATTTCTTCTTCACTTATCTCGAGGACATTACTTCATGATATAAGATTTTGTCGCTTATTCTTAGACCAAGAGAGAAATTCTCCCTCGTAGATTTTCACTTTTTATAGCGGTATATTCAAAGCCGACTCGTAAAACATTCGCGTCGTCCAGAAAGAGACCCGGACACGAACTGTCAGTGATTGTGTTGGCGGTCCCAGGATGGAAAAGGGGTGATCCTTTACAAGGAGATCTTTCAATCTAGCCGAGACGCGTTCACGGTCGAAGAAAGAGAGGCAGGAAGCCGGTCGCAACGGACCCGGGCGCTGCTTTAAAATTCAAATTCACAACTTTTGCTTAAACGTCTCTTAGATAGCCGAGATTGCCACGGCCCGCCTTTTCGAACACTCTTCGCCCCCTCAAACCATCCGGCTGAATCTTGTACGACGCGTAAAAAAACGACCTTCGGGTTTCTACGGGGACCGGAGTTTCTAGAACTGTTTGTGTACCTCTCGAACGTGTGCGCGTGCGCGTGCATGTGTGTGTGCAGAAGTCCGGATCGCGACGCAATCTCCGATAAGTAAATTGATCCGAGCATTAGGACTCCCCGGTGTGTTGCAATTCCGATGGTCGAGGTTACGTTACAAGGCGACGAACTCGAGCTTCATTATTGCCGAGCTCGAGATTGCTCGCGTTTATGTTAACGGGAAGCATCGATTACCGTCCAAGAAAATGAGCTTATGCGAAATTCCGCCATGAGTACGGTGCATGCATATGTAAATCGAATCGGAGTGTAAGAATGCTAGCAATGCTGAGTTCAGAGAATATATTGGAGAAATTATGATCATTTTATTTTCTGTTCCCTGTAGCCTGTGTTGTTTTCCTTCGCATTTATATTTTATACTTCGTTTATTATCCTACAAAAATACGATCTATAAATGCGAACATGTATAATTTAGTTTGACAACTTGTATACACGATATTTTTGTATTTTTACAATAAACTGATTAACTAACTACACGATATCGATTAAGGTTATACTCTATACGATCTCCGCAAATTTATGTGTAACTACTCGTGTTACAAGATATATTTTAATTGGGAGACAAGATAATAATTATTAAAATTTTATTTTTTCTGTCAACGGCTTTTTTCCTCACAACATTGTGTTTCGAGAATTTATACTATTCTTGTATATCATTTTTAATTGTTTCGAGCTTTTATATGTATCAATTGTGAATTTCTAAGCATATTTCTTTTATTATATNCGATATCGATTAAGGTTATACTCTATACGATCTCCGCAAATTTATGTGTAACTACTCGTGTTACAAGATATATTTTAATTGGGAGACAAGATAATAATTATTAAAATTTTATTTTTTCTGTCAACGGCTTTTTTCCTCACAAAATTGTGTTTCGAGAATTTATACTATTCTTGTATATCATTTTTAATTGTTTCGAGCTTTTATATGTATCAATTGTGAATTTCTAAGCATATTTCTTTCATTATATTCTATTCATTATACCATAAATAGACACTAGAAAGAAAAACGAATATTTGAACAAATATAATATAATATACAATGTATGGTAGATTATAAGCAGTAAGTTGAGACAAGAAGGGATGGTTATACGGGTTTACTCCAGAAACTTAAAAAATCTTACTATTCTACAATAAAATATGCACTTCCTTCTTATTGGTAGCAAAAATGTTCTGACTAATTTTAGTATACTGTAAAAAATATTTTACGCCTGTACCAGGTGTAACGACAAATTATCTAACTTTCTCCACAATTCACTTCAAAAATACCGTTTCCAAATATAATTGATTTATCGCACATGTGTATCAAACTTTGAGCACACGTGTAAAAAAATTATTAAGACTGACGAGGCAAGTTTCCTGCAACTTTCTTACAACTTTGTTAAAGAATAAAATAATCGTGTAAGTTATGAATAATTATTTATGAACTAAAACGACGCGATTTTTTCTTCTAGACTCCTGAAAATATTCCTCGTGATTTCTTCCTCCTTAGTAGTGACGTTTTTTTGCTTAATCCCGTTCAACGTTGCTTTTTTAAGTGGTTTGCGGAACAAGCAAGAGGCCACTCGACCCTACGTCGTCGTTGCGACTCGACGCGTGCAACCACCGTGGCTGTGCTCTAACACGATGAAAATGCAAATTCGATCGGTATCGGCGTCTCCCCCTCCCTCCGTCGAATGAAATTTATAATATTTTGGAGAAACCGGCGCGCGCCTGCCGGGGCTGCACCTTATGAATTTTGCATCGAACACCGCGAATCCGTGGTACGCGGGCTAATTTGCTATTCAAATAAATTTATCCCGACCGCGGGTTCGCTCGATCGATTGCTCGCCTCTTCGGCGGTGTTTCGATTCCTTCTCAACTTGTTATCAGACTCCAGATTCTTCTCGCGGTTTCGAGAAATCGCTCCTTAGTAAAATGAGACCCGAGGTAAATTGCGCGAAGTAATTTCTCAGGATGCAAAACAAACAAACGCGTTCCACTGAATCCCGCTTGACTTTTTGTTTCTCAGATGTTCTTAAGATTCTTTTTAGGGACAGCGAGGGGGCTGCAAACTTTCGCGGCCCGTTAATGAAGTACAGTGCAACGTGAATCTCGTCGCGTTCAAGTTCCTCAGGTGTATTTTAACAAATGGGTTAGGTCGGCCGAAGGATAATTTCTGCTCGTCACCCTGTCTGGTATTTCCTCCTTAAAGGCGGTAGCTGTTAAGAAGTAGCAGCAGTACTCTTCGGTACAAACAGCGGCAGATTAAATTTCCATTGCAAATTTCATTCGATACGGCTCTTCAGCTACGTGACGATTCTACCGCCTCGAAGCTGTCGTCTTTCGCTTATGCAACGGCGAGCTGTCTCCGACGAGGAAAATAATACCCGTCAAATTATTTTATCGACTCTCTTCCTCCTGTTAATGACAATTGTTGCTAACGAGAACCCTCTAATGATAAATAGATCATGGATTTTTATTTGTTGTATATACTATATGTATAGATTGTGTGCAATTTCTTAAAACGAAAAATCCCTCCTATTCGGTTACATCTTTAAAATTTATTTATAAAAACAGCGTAGATGTACCATTTTGCCGATTTGTTCTTACTGCCCTGCAATTTTTTTTTTAATTGAGAAGCGGTTGTAAACTTTCCAAGTGTTGCTAGTTGGTTATATTCCGAAAATAGTATTTAATAAATGACTGGTAAGAAACTACTCATTATTGTAGTTCTTAAGAGTGTGATCCAAGTATTTTGCATATGTATCACATAACAGATATTCCTGAGAATTATGCAAGAATATTAACGGTGTGTTCTAAGTTAACATTTGTACTACCTTTGGCCACGTGTTAACCACAAATAGTAAACATCGTAACTATTTTTAGCCAGTAGTTAAAGCACATAAGTAGCACAAATAAAGAAGCATAAGCAGTTTTCATATCGAGACCTGCAATTTCTGTAAAAATAACTAATTGCGCTTTATGTGCCTTATGCGCCTTATGTTGCCTGTATAATATTCCATAATAACATGTATGTAGTATTAATAATGTTGCACCTTTTTTTTAACTTATCATAGAAAATAATGCGGCGTAAGAAAAATATTATAAAAACAACTTTCGTACCTAAAAAATTCGGAGTGGGAACATGACGATCAAAAGGAAATGTTTATCGCAAAAAAGTGAAATATACATTACATGAGAAAAGCGCAAATAAGTAGTAAAGAGTTACTATCCTTGTACAATAATTATTGTAATATTTGTGCAGGAATAAATGTTTATAATTATTTTAAAATTGTAATTTCTAGTATGTGTATTATTAATTCCAGAAGTAACTGCAAATGGAAAGAAGACTTGCCAAAAATGGTACAATTTTTCAACTATTATGATTCGAACGTTGTGTACGTCATAATATTCTGATTGTCTGTATATTTAGGACTAGATACTAGACTAGGGTCCATTTCTTTATGCCTATTTTTTACCACTTATACATTATTATACATACGTTATGAATACTGTTAAGGTAGCCACAAATGGTACATCTACCCAAATTCTGCATAAAATCCCGCAGCCTAGTTATGGCCTAAAAATAGGATGATGCCAATATCACGGTATAGTAACAATCAGAGACGAAATCGTGAAAAACTGTTTTAAAGAGCTCGTTAGCTTAATGAGAACCGAAGGAGTTAACGTTAATCGGTAAAGGGAGGCTCGCGTTATCGCTCGTTCCGCGACGATCCAGGCTATTATGGTGGCCAACTAAATTTTTCTCGTTCGTTGAGTCGCGCAATCGCGCAAGAACGCATGGCTTTTTTGCTGCTATTTTGATTTCTCTTTTCGCCAATTAAATAATAGGGATTTATTTGAAAGTCACTCTTACAGTTATCGGTACAAAGCCGAGTGGTATTGAACGCGTGTACGAAACTCAACAATGCAATTACGTGTGAAATTGTTGCAATTAAATCTTTGGACCACTCAAAGCAGCTTCTCCCGCTTTGGCTTTGACATATTACGTAGTAAAGCATTTTGAGTTAGATCACTTCAAACGCAATTTAAGAAAAAAATAAGGTAACGCAATTTAAAAAAAAGAAAAACAAAACAGAAATATTATGGGTCCTAGCCCACATCAGATACATTGCATTTTTTATAACACAAGTAGAATTTTTACAAGACGGGAATAAACAATTTAAGGAAACACATTGAAGCAACAATATTGGGTTTAACCCATATCAAGTAAGGTAGCAGCAATGGAAAGAAGAGAAACAGGACGGAGTGCTCGGAATCGAGAGTCCAGTCAATAAACGGAGGCTGCGTTGTGAAAATCGAACGATCGATAGCATGTCGAGAAGAGATAAATACACCTCGCTCGAATCATAAATAACGGTGCTCGATGCCGGTGCTCCGTCCCTTCGGCACCCCCTGCCGGTGGACAACGCCTGGAATCAATACCGATGTATTTCTATATCCGAACCGACGGGATATCGGTATCTCGTAATTCTAGATTCGGCTAAGATAGAGACGGCCGTTTCGATGTCCTGCAAAGAGATGTTAGGGTTAGAAATAAACGCTTGAGGTGTTGGACTCTCATACAGGTTCGAGGAATATTGTACATACATGAGAATCGCGAAAAGTTTACGAGCGGATCCGTCACCGACCGGAAGTGGGATCGGACTGCTGAAAACAGGTTCGATTTTTATGGACGAGTGGGCGAGAATGGAAAATGGCTTTGCCATGACATGGCGCACGGGAGAAAAGGAACTCGTGACCCATTCATCGAACCGTTTACCTCGATAAATAAACTCTCGACTGGATATCATATTTCTTTGTAGGAGGGACTATCTGCTTCGGATCGATCCCAGCGTTATTTACGATTGCCCGGAAGATTTATCATTGAATTGATGTTCCACGCGTCCAATTGGATTAATTTTTGTTACGCTCCGCTCGTCCCGTGTTTCTTCTGTTTCTCTTCTTTCGTTTCCGCTGCCTGTTGAATTGCCGTTTCGTTTTGCTAAGTTACTAACTGAATAAGACATAAAAATATGTATCTACTAATATGCATGGAATTAATATGCGTATCACAGAAATGCTTCTTATATCAATATTAGATGATTAATTTAATGATCAATGTGCTTTACAAAAAATTCAAAATTTATTCTCAAATAAAAATTATAATTGCAACGTTCAAAATATTTAAGCAAATAATTGAAAACTCGTCGAGACTCTCGTAGGCATTTGCTCGTCCTATGATCAGTCCTGCCCCTGGTCGTACGTTTCTACTTCGATCCCAACCGTTGTATCTTCAGCCACATTACTTTATTTACCCTCAAACAGATGTAAAAAGAAAATTGTCAAAGATACTTAGATTTCTGTTGTACAGTATACGTGCAGAACTACTCCGTTGCGAATAAATCTCATGTCAAAGTCTTTACATAACATCCAATCTTTACGGTTTAACGTCATATCTCATTTCTGTTGTACTATCTGTAATCATAGTTATAGAAGTGTTATGTTCGATACCAATTCGCAAAATTAATACAGAAGTTATTTTCGTTAATTATTTCCAGAAAATTTTCGTCAAAATATACTATGTATAATCAATACACGTTCTAAAGGATAAACGCTGATCTTATATAAAAAAATTGTATTCTGCTAACAGGACGTTGCTAATAACTACATATAAGATCTGCTGGAGTCGACAGTAAACAAGTTAATTTCGCGTTTGAATTTCAGTAACGCAGCGAATCTCATATTGCAGACGTCAACCTTTGACCTAATTCTGAAAGGAATTACCATCTGTCTTTGTACGAAATATTATTCCTTGCTTGTGTAGATTGCTTAATAAATTTGCAAATGTCACTGGTATTTAGTACAAGTCATATGATATAGGAAAATGTGAAGTATCAAGCCATAAGAGCAGCAATTCAGTGAATGATTTTTCACTTGTTATGAGATTTTATTTTATTGAATTCTGTACTCAAATAACTTTTATAGTAAAAAATTGTATGAATCGCAATGTATCGCAATGTATGTATGAAAGGAATTTAAATTGTACTTGGATACGTTGTTGCATTCGGTTAACTTATTCTCTAGTACAGTAAGATTATAGTTTTATTCCGATTAAGTTATCACGTAAGAGCTCGAGAATAAAATACACTGAATTGAAAGAAAACGGTCTTCCAGGTTAGAGTATGTTATTGTAGAATGAAGCGAGGACAGTGAATGAGTATGAACGTATAAAGCGAGGACAGTAGTCAAAAAAGATGCTGCTAGGACAGAGTTCAAAGATACGACAAAGTTTACAGATATGAGTCAATGAAAGTGCAATCATAGGATGGATTTTCGATACAAAAAATAGAAGATAGGGGATCTACAACTTAAATACTAAATATCGTTAGAATACAACAATCTAGTGATAGTAGTAATCGTTTATTTCATGACTTTGAAAGGAATATTAATTTATTGATAAAATACGATAATTGTCTCTGTAATGTTGTGATATATCACATCTGTAGTTGTCGTTGGCTTATGTAACGGTTTTCTGTTTTTTTATTGCATCCGTTCTTAATTGGTACATCTCTCGCATCCACTCCGCTCCTTTCTTTTTTTTTCTTAAATTTCTCTCATCGACATTTCAATCTTTAACGTTACTCTTACACAATTATCCGCTATATGTATGTTCCAGCGTTTTTGACTTGTTTAGATATCCCAATACCTACTTAAGTTTTCTTCATTTCTACAGCTAAATCTCGCCAACACGTCAAGATCTCTTCCTTTGTATTCTCTTTTAAATACTTCTGCTTCTGTTACTTTCTAATTGTTTTATATCTTGGAGAGTCTCTTATTTTTTCGTTACGTTTTTGTATATGGAGATTTAAATCCTTCTCCATTGTTCTAATTCTTGCCCGTATTTTTCTTTTTGATTATATAATAATATCTGGCTCTTATTTCTTTCCATTTCGATTTGACCCTTCCTATCGTTCATTTCTATCGACTTGCTTCTAGCATTCTTCCATGTATTATACTAAAAAATTGTATGCATTATATGTAAGTATTAAAAAGAATATAACAATTATAAAGCAGAAACAATCACCGACACGTATTTTATCTGCTTTACGAGAACGAAATGGATAACAATTTGCACAAAGTGGTATTGTATCAGAAATGAACCTGCCGTAGATGTAGCCTAAATATTTCATCATCATCCCGCGTTTACTTTGACAGGAATATCCGTCCGAAGGGTCTACTCGTGCGCATTCAGTTAATTTCGTCTCGTGAGCCAAGGAGACGATTTCTCGCTGCTTGCCTTTCTGGATCGCGGCTCACTTACGCTTGCTTGGTACTGTCATCTCTCTTTTCCTTTTTGCCTCCTCTGCTCGCTGGTTTCACGCGCCCCCTTCTCTGGTTCATTGTTCGCAGATCGGCTCACAAGGTCGTTCCTTTCGTCGAACTCATCGCGCCTTCATGAATACAAGATATTCGTGATTGTAACAGTGATCTTACTTCAAAACAAATCCTTCAGCTGATCAAAGAGGAATAATATTTTTGTTTTGAATGATAGTATAGAACACAGTGAGTCAATTGCAAAATGGAAACAGAAAATTGTAGACGAAGAAATTATGAAATTTTTAGAAAATGTAAGGAACTTAAAGACGAACTCATTTTCACTAATGAGTTTAAAATGCGCTTTGTTACGCAATCGTTTAAAGTGTCCCATGTTCCATGACAATTGACTTAAATTGCTGGCTATTACGTTTTAACAGTTCGCGCATGTTACTATAAAGAACGTACGACTTAACTCACGAAGAATTAACAGAAATTAAAATTGCTATTATTACAAACATGAAATAAGTAAACTTAATGACCATTCACTAAATCAAGGAAACGCATAGTGCGTTGTCATGAGACAAAAATTAAAAAATCACCTTTTTTTAGAGGTTCCCTGGGTGTCCATTACTGAGGCAATAAGTGTAATTAGAAGTTATAAACAAACAAATCAGATTACTCAAAAGGAGGGATCGCAAAGCATAAAGTATTACATATAAAGAGGACCATGTCTCTTTCCGACCGTGGCTTTTTCCGTGACCGTCTGAAACTCTCAGACGGAAACGCTGACGTCCCCACCACATATGTTCCGGCCTTCTACTAAAGACCGTGGTACAGATCAACAGTCGACTACCAGTTTCCTCAGCAGCACAGTGTTCGCCGCGTCGGCGATCGAAACAGGTCCATCCACACTCGGGACAATTCAATCGCTTTATTCACTGGTGATGCGATCATGGCCGTGCAAGCGGACGAGCATCGTTCGTGGTTGGACCCTCTGATTCAGAAGATTTCCCCTAAACTNAAAACGCTGACGTCCCCACCACATATGTTCCGGCCTTCTACTAAAGACGGCCTGGACCGTGATACAGATCAACAGTCGACTACCAGTTTCCTCAGCAGCACAGTGTTCACCGCGTCGGCGATCGAAACAGCTCCATCCACACTCGGGACAATTCAATCACTTTATTCACTGGTGATGCGATCATGGCCGTGCAAGCGGAGGAGCATCGTTCGTGGTTGGACCCTCTGATTCAGAAGATTTCCCCTAAACTGGGCGAAGGCTTCACCGACGTGCAATACAAAATATCCGTTCCCGGTGATTCGTACTTCATGTCGCTATTATTACTCGTAGAAATCGTCGCTAATGACAGCAAAGGAGAGAAGAAAGTAAATTTAGTAGTGAAGAAGCCATCTTCAATGGAGAACGTTAGAAAAATGCTAAACAGCGATCAACAGTTCCACAATGAGATTCTATTTTACAAAAAGTACGCAACAGATAGAACAGGATTTGCCCGTTGCATTTATGCCGACGAGAAGCCGCCGGTGGACTCTGTNGTCGAGCTGTGGAGTACCTTCGCAATCAAGGTTACGATCAACGATTCTGTGATAAAATGGACGCTCTTTTTGAAAACGTGTATAAGATTATGATTGAGGTAGAACTCAAGCCTGAAGAACCATTGGCAACGCTATTGCACGGTGATCCCACGATGTATAACCTGCTGTTCAAAAGAGAAGATGGAGAACTAAAGGCGTTTTTAATTGATTTTGCAACAATCAGGTACAGTTCGCCTGCTATAGACATTTCCACATTTTTGTGTTTGCATTGCGCGAACGCCCTTAACCCAGATATGATCCACAATGTCTTAAAAGTGTATCATGATATTTTGACACAATGTCTAAAAGAGGCTGGTGTCAATTGTGAAAAGTACTCATTCGATGCTTTCTATGAAGATTACAAAAAGAAGGGACTTTTTGGGTTTTTCATTGCCTCGTTCTACCTAGCCATGGTGATGAACAAATCTTCGATTAGTCCGCAAGTTTTATTGAATTTAAACGTTAATGATGCTGTTCCCATATTTCGTCAATGTGGAGGAGATGAAGTTTCGGAGATTTTGGCGAACATGCTGCTGAAGTTGAAGGAATTCGGTTGTCTTGATCATTTGCTTTAGCTAATTTGTATTATTTTCTTTTGAGAATGGATATTCTATGCAATTTTTTGAAATTAACATATGAATATAATATAATATGGAAATCAGTTAACTTGTCGTCAATAAATATTGCTTACAAAATGTGCTGATGTATTTTTCCATAAAATATTTTATAGAGTTGTATTTTTTTTATCAATCGCTATTTAAACAATTATTGTGATTAGGATTCCCTGTGATGCATAGCATGATATGAATTATGATTATGTTAGAGTAAGTGCTGCATACGTTAGTCTCTTTGTTTGTACATAACACGTGTCATCGAAAAACAGATTGCGATAACAGGGTATGAAAGTGCCTTTCTAAATATTGTATACAATAAATATCGATGATAATAAGTAATAATTTCCTTTTTATATAAGAATAATTGTACTGATAAAGAACTACTATTAAAACCATTACAATGTAAGTGACGTTCTTACGAGGAAATTACGTTATCTTATTTGTGTCTTAGTTCAATGATATTTAGTGGTTAAATATTACTGTCTTACATTCTCTAACGCGAACTCAGTTATAAGACTGCACGTGACTTGCGTGGAATATTTTAGTCAATTTTGCATTTTATGCGTTAATCATTTGATAAATAAGGGCATTTTATGTTGTTAAAAAATCTCACATGAAATGTGAATTTACAAAATGAAAGGCACTTATATTTGCAAATACAATTCTTCTACAAATGTATAAAATTAGATATCTAGAAGTCACTCATCATCCTGTCGACAAGTTCCTGTTTTGCACATTTGTCGCATTTAGATAGTCGCTTGTAGATCTAATAACTTAGGTATAAGTATAGATAAATGATATTTATGTTCTATTTTCTAATTTCGAAACAGAAGGTGTCGACATGCAGTTTTGTCGAAACTTGTACCGAGTAATTCCATTCCGCATAAAAATAGTTTAATTAATGCAAGGTTAGCAGATACGTGTTTTATCTCCGGTTTCTGCATTAAGACTTACGTTACTTTATCTTGTTGCTGATGAACTGGAGCGTNTTCCCAAGTGCAATACAAAATATCCGTTCCCGGTGATTCGCACTTCCTGTCGAGATTATTACTCGTGGAAATCGTCGCCAATGGCAGCAATGGAAAGAAGAAAGTAAATTTAGTGGTGAAGAAGCCATCTCCGATGGAGAACGTTAGAAAAATGCTAAACAGCGATCAACAGTTCCACAATGAGATTTTATTTTACAAAAGATACGCAACAGATAGAACAGAATTTGCCCGTTGCATTTATGCCGACGAGAAGCCGCCGGTGGACTCTGTGAAGACAATTAGAGGCAAGACGCAACAGCTGCTGATCTCGTTTAAAAAACCCTATGGTGCAATATCAACGCAATCCTTTGCACGATGGATTAAAACGGTTTTGAGTGAGAGTGGAATAAGCACTGAGGTGTTTAAGGCCCACTCGACGCGACACGCAGCAACATCAAAAGCGAAGGTCAAAGGAGTGGATTTGGACGTAATTAGGA
>SMSR01014298.1:0-62449 GCA_019453355.1 Ceratina japonica
CGCGGCTTATCGCGTCAGAGAATAGTGGAGAGTTGTGCAAACAGTGATCGAATAGCGCAACGGCCGCGGTGCCACGCGATTCATTCTCGCTTATCGGCAAATCTAAAAAAATCGCGGTTTAAACAGCGATGACTCGTCGATACTGCTACTTGCACGTATAGATGCAACTCGAAGCAGATCTCTGCGTAGAACGTCGCAATTTACGGTCCGTTCTACGACCGAGTCTTTGACGGTACGGAGCGACCGTCGCAACGTTATACGAACCCGCGACGGTTCAATTTTCGATACGATTCTCGAGATCTTGAATCGCGTTGTTTTCTGCAAAGCGGATTCCTAAAGTTTCCGTTCTACGGAGCGGTAGCAGCCTCGTAATGCCGAGTCGGTCGGAACCTCTGGGAGTTCGCGTTCCCCGCGTAATTGCGCGAAATTCCAGAAGACGTCCGATCCCCGAGGGAGCGAACTTCGACGACAAATTGTTTCACCGTATCGTTGGTCGTCGCGAGATTCCGATACGCGACGGTTTCGACGATTTGCATCGGCGACCTCGGTTCGGATCGCGCGACGCGAGCGATCGTCGCTTTGAAAACGAGATCTTCCCGGCTCGCGGAGCGACGAGCTCGTAGTTCGCGAACGGACGCCGAAAGAAGATGACGTTCTCTTCTCTCTCGGATTCCTAATTCTTTTGGCCCTTGATTAAAACTTCGGTCTTGTTTCGAGAATCGATTAGGACGTCGAACGAGCGGAAACGAACTATCACGTACTCGAGAGACAGAAGTGGGACAGGGAGAGATGCCGGCAAACTCGTTCGGAGTGCAAATGTTGGCACATCGGAACGAGAATAAAAGGCGAATCGTTGGCTTTATCCGGTTTTAAGCAAATTTCCTCTACCGTCGACGAGGCAACGAGTCCGAATAGAAATTTATTCGAAGGGCATCCGGTGGAAGATAACCGGGTTAGAGCGTCAGGAGCTCCATTAGCGTTCCCTACGCCGTCGTTCCTCGCGCCCGAATTGTCCTGACCATATTACACTATTTGCGTACACGAATATCGCGAGACGGGACTGTTCTCGTGACAAAAGTTATAATTACGTCGAATCGCAGCTCGAGCTATCTGGCACAGTGGTCTGAAAAGGCGATTTTTGTGGTAACATAATATGCGATAAATTCCAATCGAACAGCATCGAAATAAAGATTTCGTAACTTAGATCGCGAAATACTCCTACACGAAACGCTGCACCGCACCGTACTGCAATTATCGTCTCGAATTTTTAATTGTTAATGTCAGACTCGTGATCGGCGACCTCAAAAACCTTAGATNTACTATTTGCGTACACGAATATCGCGAGGCGGGACTGTTCTCGTGACAAAAGTTATAATTACGTCGAATCGCAGCTCAAGCTATTTTACAGTGGTCTGAAAAGGCGATTTTTGTGGTAACATAATATGCGATAAATTCCAATCGAACAGCATCGAAATAAAGATTTCGTAACTTAGAGCGAAATACTCCTACACGAAACGCTGCACCGCACCGTACTGCAATTATCGTCTCGAATATTTAATTGTTAATGTCAGACTCGTGATCGGCGACCTCAAAAACCTTAGATTACCAATTTTCAAAAAGTTAAGATGACGTTTTTACTTTCGGTCACAAAAACCTCCTTGCAGACCACTGTGCATCATACATTATACAACGTTCGTATTAATTAAACTGATGTTCGTAAGCGTGAGCACTACGCGCGCGTCACGAGACCAATCCCCACGGGGTCGAAATGTTCCCGTACTTCCCGTTGGCGAAAAATGAAAAATTTACATTGTAATCTGCAGTTTCGCGAGAGTCCATTTAAAAGTGATGACGCCGCGATCATTATTTGAATTTCTATTATCAGGATGCCCCTCTCCAGTGATACATTTTGCATTCTGTTTGCTTCTGAAACGAGAACACGATCCTCGCCGGTGGCATAGAGCAGCGAAGTGCCACGCAATTTTACGTAAATATGATGCCGTGGCACAGGCTTGCATACGCGCGTTCCACGATGTCACGAGCATATTGTTTGATAGAGAAATAAAATATGTTTCTCCTCTGCTCTCGTAAACATTACTTTCGGTGTTTCCGAAACACAGAAACTATTTTTAACTGAAAGTACGAATGTGGAGCCATTTATTTTTGAATTCTATTTATACGAGAGTATAACGGGCGCACGGAGGATCTCTAAATAATGACGAGCGCGTATTCGATTCTTGCAGGACTTTAACATAAGTACAGCACGTACGAACGTTATTTTATTTGAAAATATACTCTGGCCCGTTAGTCAGTCGTATATATTTCGATCTAGAGAATGGAGAGAACGTTAATCTCCCCGATGTCGACCTCGCTCCTACGGCTCACGGGTCCCCAAAAAATAACACGACCGGGCATTTGGTCCAAACACTCGTATCTTCCCGGCGATCCGCAATTTCTACGCCGGAGCGACAATTACTTTCCCAGGACACGGCGTTAATAACGTTCTCTAGAAAATATTCTGGTACAAATGTATCGGTAGGCCCGTTCCTTCTCATTTCGCCCGGCCCTCGCCCCTTCGACCGCCGCGTCAGAGGGTAGTTCTCGCCCCTGTCACGCGGTCGCGAAGCAACAAGTTGAATTTCAATACCGACGCGGCTCATATAGCTACGTGCGCCCCATTTTCTTTCGTTCTCGTGGCGCGAAGACATTTCGCGTGGAAATACGCGACGAACCGCCGAGCTAATTAATGAGCACGCGACTACCGATCATAGAAACGGGCGGCGCCGCGGAGATTCCTGAATTTCGTTGTACCGCGGGAACAAATTCCTTTCCACTGCGTCGTTTCGCGGCAAAGATCGTGCGAGATAATTTAGCTCGCGTCAACCTCCCCGAGGAGAAACGAAGATATGAAAATTAGCGGAATTCGGGGTCGTTTCTCGTGGTATCCGAGCAGTTTCTCGCGGTATCTCGCACGGTTACGTAAAACCCGATTACGGGAGGTCACCGTTTCTCGTGTCACTGATGCACACGGGTAAACGCGTTTGATCTAATTTCTAAACGAATTCCCACGGTCTTGGGCGAACGACGAGGCTCGAAGCTCGACGACGATGTATTTTAACTCGATCGACGAGCAGCGATCGGGGAAATAACGCGATTACTCACATCTTGTCTGGGTCCAAAACACCGAATGCGACTGGAACCGTGACCACTTTCCCTCTGATGTTCTGTAGCCCCAAAAGCGTCTCTATCTCGGCCAATCGTTGATCCGACACTCGCCTCTGTCTGCTGCAACACGAATACACGGTCGTTATTAACGAGACGTCGATTTTAGCCGGACGAAAATCGATTGACGGTCAGATTTGTGCACCGATAGAAGTTCTGGTCGTGAATCACTGTTATTGAAATGGCACACACGGAAGGTGCGAATATCGCAAGTCTCGCGATAATCGCTCGTAAAAATAGAAGCGTTGTTTTATCGATGGAATGTATAGAGAATATTTTTAACCGCGACTTCGATTAAAGAGATCGATGAACCAGACGATTGTCTATAATTAATCAGCTTATAATTAATTGATCGTCGAGAGTTGAAAAATACTCGATGTCCCGATTATAAACGTCTCGTTACACGTTCGTTACGTTACTGCTCGATATGTATGGTACTTGCGATATTTTTGCTAATTCGATAAGGAGAAATCTTGAGAGATCATTTGTAGGAAAAATACTAATGATAGTAATGATCGTCCAAAGTTCAAACGGTACGCGTAGGAACAAGAAAAGTGCATTATCTGACCAGGACTTGATGACAAATGATGAATATCGTCTGAAGTCAATTAAGAGCAACGACGAACGAGACGAGATATTGTTTGGAGTGCAAAAGAAATGTTTAATGCACCTGTCGAAGTCGGGTATCGATCTTACATCGTTCCGAGCTTCGATCCGTCTCTCTCGTTGAAACCATTATCACCGGAATTGGAAAAAAGAAAATGAGTAATCGGGGGCTCGCCGAGATCATTGAGACCCAGATAATCGGTCACGGACGCGTGGCGCGATGACTTGCGCGACGACGAGTCAAGACAAATAATTACGGCGAGACGAAGTTTCACGGGAGACGCGAAGTCCGACCGAAACCGGCCGATACGGGCCGTCGTCCTTGCAGATCGAATTTGCAACCTGTTGCGAATTCGATGTTCCCCGCGTTCTCCTCCCTCTTGCCTCGTTAAAGTCGTTCGCGTTCAATCGTCGTTCAATCGTCGATCGAGGATCCATGATTCGAGAAATAAAAAAATCCTTATCGAGTTCATCTCGAATCTCGCACCTGGCGTGGATCGCTTCGTAAAGAGGTTTTTCAACGAGATAACGAGAGATTCATATCGGC
The DNA here is from genome assembly GCA_019453355.1 of Ceratina japonica. Lineage (NCBI taxonomy): Eukaryota > Metazoa > Arthropoda > Insecta > Hymenoptera > Apidae > Ceratina > Ceratina japonica. The sequence goes on from SMSR01014298.1 coordinate 4,376, forward strand.
GGTGACGTAAAAGGGTAACTGCGATGATATTACAAGCCGTAGGTATAATACCGTGTTTGCTGATCGTCGTCAATTTCGTCTCCTCAATCGAATGCTAATCTCTCGATACACGCCAGACAAAGCTCTCGTTATCATCCGGTCCCGTTATCGGCGCTCGTGGGAGTCCCCACAGAGGAGAAGCAAAAAGAGAAGGTCTCTATCGAAATCCGTCGCCTACCGTCGTCGAAAATACCTTTCGCCCCGACCTGTTGAGCGAGTCGACGACGCTCTTCGGGGTCGGGGCAAAAGTCGTCGCGAACAGGTAAAACGCGAATTCGATAAAGTTATAATCGGTCGGATCGCGATCGGGTTCGAGGTTCGAAAGCGTTCGCCTGACGCCGTCGTGGGTTTTTTCCCTTTCGAAAGCAAACGAAAATTTTTCACGGGAAATTCGTAAAGTTCGACAATCTCTAATACGTTCTCAGATTCTAGCGTCGAGAGCACGCGGACCTTCTGCGCGTTCGCCGATCGAACGATTTGCGAGTAACAATTTTCTATTGTCATTATCGCTGACTGGGAATTTGAAATTTTTTCAGAGAACACGAGGAATTTTTATTTACTAAACCGGCGAGCGATTTGAACCAATAGATTTTGTGTCGTTTCGAAAATCGAAAGAACGAAATAAAATTTGAGTGAAGAATTTGAATGAAGTTTGGGTAGTTACCTGAGCAGAGAGGGTGGCCTGGCGTAGGTCGATCCCGGCATCAGGATCACGTTCAGCGTGCACGACACTATTAAAATCGTCGTCAAGCCGGTTCGCGATGCCGCGAAGCTCTTCATATTTGTCACTATGTGAGATCGGTCGAAAACGAAAACTGAAACGAGTCCAAAGGACGCGGTCGTCGATGCACACTCTCGACACTCCCGATATTTCTTCTTCACGAAAAACTGAACTCGCCTCTGGCGACTGGATCGTCGCTTGTACCTCGGCAAAAGAAATGGACAATGGTCTGATCCTGTCGGTGCGGCTGGTCCTGGTCCTTTTGTCGCTTTTGTCTCTTGGTGAACTGTACCGTGGCTTCGCCCGCTTCGAGTATATATACCCGAAGAGAGTAGTGCCGCCCGGCTCTGCCCCTCCACCAGGACGCGTACCCCACTCGGAATCCTCCCTCACTTTTCTACTCCGACTTTTCCCTGGATTCACCTTTTCCACCTCTACGCTTTGTCATCGGACGCGCCGAGATAACAGAGATAACCGTGAGAAAAACCTGGCCTGCGTCTTCCACCTTCGATTAAAATTCGCGAATCACGCGGGACACCCGTCGATCACGGTGCAAATGCGTGACGTGCCCGAACTGTCGAGCGTTGCGATTACAATAAAGGCCAGATGCGTTTTTTCGGATTAAAACATGTGCCACGGATCTGTCGACTCGAATCGATTTCTCAATTACTCCGCGATTCCTCCTTTTTTATGGCGGCTCGTCCGTCAGATTTGTAACGAGCAAAAGCGTCGGGCCTATCGAGTTGTAACGGATAGATACGAGTACGGTCAGTCCGATCGGTCGGGATGAATCATCGGGGACGTTCTGACTCGGCGATTTAGGGAAGGGTTACAAACGAGACCGATCTCGTTGCGTGAACGGTGAAAGCCGTGAATTCGTCGAGTCAACGACGTTTTCAATTACGTTCTACTAGATATAAAATTCGAAGAAACGGCAACGCGCGCGCGAGTCGTTCTCGGTATCGGCCCGGCAAAATGAAATTACAAAATAGACAAAGCGATTTGGTAACGGTGGGCAACGGTGGAACAGGTATATCTATGTATAACCGAATGATTCAGTAGCTTATGGAAACTTCTTTTAGCTCTTGACGTAACGATTTCGCAATCCAGTGCAACGGTTCCATTGGGAAAATTCTGATGCGATTGCAAATTCTGCCACCAAGTTTTCCCGTCGAAGATGGCTATGACTGCGCGCTAAGTGTATTTACCTTGATCGTTGATTCAGTGTCAATGTTTCGAGGATCGCGCGAGGAATTTTATCAATAGATCTGAAATAATATGGACGAGCACGCGCACGGAATGCGGAGTTACGAACTCATTTTTCTCTTACGAACGTATTTTTTGTCACGAATGGAAACGTTACAACGCAATTCGTTACCATCGCTTCTATTGTACTAAATTCATTTGTTCATGGTCATTGTCGATCTGCCGGCTTCGACAACTTCTTATCTCAGTTTCGTCGCTTTATTTTAACTATAATATATATAAAATATTGTCTCTCTCTCTCTCTCTCTCTCTTAAAAAAATTATCATTATGAATCGTCAACGAAGTCATCGTTATAAAACGTCGTGCACGACAGGCGAAATCGTCTCGAACGCCTACGTAAAAATTTGACGAACTTCTCCAGTTGGAAATTGAGAAATTCATGGTGTCGCGCGAGATCGCAAGATCTACGTTCACAGAAATATTTTTCGAAATCTCTTATATTAAATCGTTTCCCATCGCGAGCTGGCGCTCTGTCAGACTTAAGCGCGTCAGCCGGCGTGGATTCCGCGAGCGTCGGTTACTCGGCACACAATAAATCGCGCTAATGGCATATAACGGATGCATTCAGTTGCAAATGCGATCAGTCACTCTAAAGAGACAACGGATCGGATGATGAGCGATTACCGGTGCGCGTTACAACGATAATTCCTACGAATCGCGGGGATATCTGCCAATGATTAATCGATTTATCGATTCAATAGCGCAGTCATTTCGTTTGCCAATCTCAATTACCGGAATCCATCCTCTGCTGCGCTCATTAATTAATTCTGACTCGAATTTATGCTCGTCCATAGTTTATCTTCGTTCTTCGCTAGGTAAATTATTTTTTCGTAAGTCAGGCCTGAATCATTGTTTCGTAAATTGTTTTTTAATGAAAATCACTGACCCCGGCACCGAGAGCACGTCTGTTCGCCGTCGCGTTCGGACGAGAAATTTTTCGGCTAGGCTATTCTCGGACGAAAAGGGCATTGTTTTCGACGATACGCTTCGCACCTCGGATCGTTGTCTGGAATTCTGTTTAAATAATACCGGTGCATATCTGCGTTCTGGCCATGTTTTGCATTTTCGACAAACCGACGGTAAATAATATTATCCAGGATAATAATATCCAGGAATTTCCACGACTTTTAAACGTGCGATGAACACAGCGTAATTTGTTTTTATGGCTGTCCATCGATCCGGAGTCTCGGATTTTAAGGACGCACAAGTAATATGCATTTTCATAATTTTCTGTCACGAAGCAGAAAATCGGGCAAATTAATTTGATCGTAAAGAGGATGTTCGCGCGGGGAAGCGTTCTAAATCAAGCATTCGGACGATTTGACGTCAGTGAGAAAAGTTTGAGAAAATCCGTCGAATCATTCGTCATTGCCGTTACTTGGTTCTGAATCACGCTCGTTCGCGTACACAATGAGACGATCGAACTTAAAAATCGTTTCTTCTCCGATATCTGCTATGCGTGGACGTTCGATCACGTACAGCATTTTTGAAACGTCGATCGTCACTGTAATTGTCCACGCAACGCGATAAGCCGTCGAGTGCTTCCTTCTTAATTGTACATCGCTACGAAAGGTACAAGTTTTATTTGATTTCATCGGAGATCTCGACTAACGAATAAACGTACGTGCACGGCGGACGCGTCCATAAATTTAAATCTCATTATTCGACACAGAGATTGTAAAGAGAGAATAACTTTTGTCTTATTTTTTCTCTCTTTAAAGACGCTCAGAACGAATCGATTCTCCACGACAATTTTCACGATATTCTTAGAATAATACACCTCCGCCGAGAGAACTGTTCCAAGTAGTAGCGCAGTTATTTGAATACTGTTCAATATGAAAAGTGTCCGTTCGGCGTCGAGAGGGAAATAAGAAACGAGCAACGATTGAAAGTATAGAACGTTTTCGAGTTTCGCCGCAAAGTTCAGATCAATTTTCTTGAAACCGTTCTACGACTTCATTGAACGGGTAGCACGATTATTCACCACCGAAAAATTAACGTTTGTTCGGAGCATATCAAGGACCGAGAGATTCATACGTATGCGACGACTTTTGCCACGACCGTCGTTTGACACATCGGCAAAGTTACCGGGACCTACATATAAAAAATGTTCCCTTTGCCCTGAATAAGTTTCGCCACGTGGCAGATGGGTGCGAACGCGCTACGGCGACGGCGTACCCACACATACGTTATCCGCAAAATGGCATTAACTCGGCACGGTGGAAATTCACTTGGTCCCTTCGACGAAAAGTTCCTCTCCAAGTCCACGTTCGAACGAGTTCTCGTATCTATAAATCGGATAAGAGTCCTTTCCGATGGCTCCTCTCGTGCCCACGACGTACTTGAAATTCCTCGCGCGCTCGTTCAAGTGTCTTTGTCGAGAATCGTTAATCGGCCCGGTGATCCGTCGACCGGCAATGAACATCGAAATTAAATGTGAGAACCGAGTTCGGAGCTTTTACCATTCGACTGTACAACGTCAGATTACGTCAGAAATTCATGATGACCAGTGCAATTTTATTATCGGTGACAAAAAGGATATGCTGGAAGATCACATGAATTTCCTGTCCGTCGCGAAACGGACGATCGATAAATTTTTCGAAAAGTCGAGACTCTGAACTTTGTACACGGCACCGCGTGACGTCAGTTAAGTAACGCGTTACGATGTAAGACCCAAAGGTCTAGTATACGCCACGTATACTCGATTCTCGAGAAAGGTAAATTATGACAACGATTTTCAATACACGGTTTTTTAAATTACGGTTTGTACGCTCATAAACGACGGAAACGATAAAACGTTATAATTTGAACTTTCGTCCATTAACTTCGGCGGTCGTTCGCGACTTAAAACTTGAGCAGATCGTTCAATGAACTTTTTTTCCGTAAGTTTTATTTTTAGTCAACGCCAGATCTCGAAATAGAAAACGTTACGAGGATGGACATCGTAAAAATTGATTTGCATAGAATTCGACCAATTCCTGCGTTCATTATGCAAAATTCGCTTTCGGTAGGAATTCAAGACACATTGACATTTACGGTCGTACCACGAATTTGATCGAGAATTGATCAGACGCGTTATTTTTAGACACGCGTTCCAGGCTTTCGTTCTATTTTTGTCTTCCGAAAATTCTTGCACATCTCGTTTCGATCGGGTTCCCACTCTTGTCATACGAATCGGCGAGAAGAAGCAGATTCGTTCCTATTTCGACGAGTGACGCGGTTCGATCGAATAAAAAAATACTCGACTCGGAGAGTCGTGACGTTCCACGTCCGGGTTTAAAGCAGGTCGGTTCGCGTTCAGAAGAAATAAAAGCACCATCGACGCGGTGTCCCGCTTTCTGTCTTCCCCGAGGCATGTCCGGTGGACTTCCCAGCTAGACGTCGCGTCGCGCCGCGTCATCAGGACCTGCTTGTTGCATAACGCGTGCCCGTTCGATCATCGTGGCCACCGAATTGTCTGACTTAAAAATAATCTACCTCAAACTTTACGACGCGACGATTCGTCTAACTCATTTTCGTCATTGTATCATAGAAAATTTTCCGTGTTCGAGATCGATAAACGATCGATCGCTGCGTTGATCGTTAACATTACAGAGAATCAGTCGGTACGCGAATGAATGTGTCGTAAGAATTATTGTACGAAGCGTTAATTGTAATTAGAATATTTGTAATCGGTGACTTACGACGCGAACGGGTCAACGGTCATCGCGTGGGGTATCGGGAGAGCGCGTAAGACGAGAACGCGTTCTTGCACGTTCATTCTTGCTCTTCCAGCAATTCCACCTGGCGCCATGACCGCATATATGTGTACACTCTCGATAATGCCGTCTTCAAGTGGGATTAGTCACGTTACGTATAACGCCCGATACTATCTGTCCGATAAGCTTCCGTGGATGCTCCTCTTTTTCGCTCCGAGATTTCTTTTTCTTGCACAAGGTCCGTCCGTACTTTCCGATGAATCACCATGCACATTTTCGTTTGTCAATTCTATTTTCTCCATTTAAAATGAATCGCGATTCCATCGGGATCGTCCATGAAACTTCTCGATCACCGGGTTCAGTTACGTTTCTCGGGTCGATGAATAAAGACGGATCGAGATGAGCTCGTCAATCGGAGTTTCGCAATTTCCATTGTTTTAATCTGACACGTTTCCTAAAAGAAATTTTTTTCAATTCGATTTTTAATTAATTCAGTGCAACAAATTTTTTTTCATTGCACCACAAGCTCTGTACTTCGCCCACTAATAGATAATTTCACTTTTTCATAAAAAAATGCATAACAATCATTATTATATTATTATTGCATAATTATATTATGCATAAACAATTTTAGTATAACGTCGTTCATAACAATTTTCGCTTTCAAATACATTCTTAATAAAGAAAATATATCTTTTATTGCAAATATACTCAACTACCGAATGTTGCCCGAAAATTGCGTACTGTGGCCCGCCGATTTCGTGCGATCAGAATAAAATTGTCGTCTCACTCGTTCGAATTGTCCGTAGGGCGAGCAGAAAAGTTCCGGCACTCGAGATAACGGTTACGTGAAGTAGATCGACCCTATGTTTTATCTACCGCCAAATATAATTGAACCAATTAGTCTGCGTAAACATATTTGTTCGCCGACCGACACATTCGTCGAATCGTCTATTATCTAACACCCATTTATGATTCGAAAGTTTCCATGCAAAACGCAAGCGATAAACGGGTTACGACAGTTCGTTAGACTTTGACAAGATTTATTAGGCCGTAATTGAGAAGTACGGGAGTACAGTTCTTTTTCTGTCGTTCCTCGACGTACTTCAGCGATTCGTAATCCGTTTTGGAAATTATTCATTTCATCGTCGCTCAGGGGAAGATATCCATCAGATCCAATCGTCCCGAGATGAAACAGACGTGTTTCAATGCAGGGGTTTGATCGTATTTCGAGACATTGAGATAAGAGTAATTTTCATAAGACGCACGTACATGTTCGACGTGCACGTAATTTTATGTCAGGAACGAGTGTTACATTTTCAGCGCCGGGCCGAAGCACACGTTTTACGTAAAAACTCGCTTCCCGCTTTCTCCTTTCACCGTTTCAACGTTGGAAAGATGAATATTTCTTAGTAATTGAATTACGTGCTTCTTTTCCATAGCAAGCATTACCGTTCGGCCGTATGTATATCCATTGCATCGACGATTTCGTCAGTGTATCGCAAATCGCGCGGTCGTAAACTTCATTCAGTCGGGCGTGTCCCGGTGCGAGAATCGATCGTCTACCTACGGTCTCCGATTATACGGCGTGGAACGAGGAAGAGATCGACGTCCAGCGAGCGTCCTCGTCAGGAGTTCGTCGTCGGCAGTAAGTTTTTAAGCGTTCGATCGTCGCCTAACGAGACCGTGAGAAAATCTCTTCTCAATTGGTCCGCGTCGCTCGACATCGTTCTTACGCAGCAATATTAATAAAACCGACGAAATAGAAAAGTTTGTTTCCTAGAAAAGTTTAATAAAAGACGTGAAACATCGTTTGGGAACGTTGCTCGATACCGAGACGTTCGTAGGCGTGCCGCTCGTTCAGGAATTCACGAGAGTTAATGTTCACTATTACCGGGTCGCGCTGTAACTCCGTCGGCCAATTTTCTGCCGAATCGGATCGATGACTTTAACAGCTCGTTTCAGGTTTTGCGGAAAACGCTCGTTCGTACGACGACACGCGTGCGTCGATCGCGCGTTTAATCGTCCTCTTCTGCCTGTTTGGAAATTCATCGATGCGGCTTCGACCGCTTCCCGGCTTTTGCACCGCCGCCGCCGGCTCGTTTTATACGAAACGAGTAAAACCGCGTACGCGTTAGTTCTCGGTACGCGGGACGAGTAAAAAGGGATCCGCTTTTACTCGGAAACCTCATTATCTCGCGCGGCAATATAAAAAAACGCGTTATCGGACGTTTTGGAAAAATTCCTCTCGCGTCTATCTTTACTCTACGATACTCCGGTTATTATAGCTAGTCATATTTCGACGGGATGAGAACGACGCACTTGTGTAAACGAAGATACGAGTGTGATAGTGCAAGAACGGCGACGGTACGCGCGGCGTTTACGTCGGGCGGCAAAGTATAATGAGATCGTTGGGTAAAGCTGCAATGTTTTTCCTGCGAAGCTTGAGTACACGAATCGTGTCCGCACCGATCGTGAGTTTCGCGTCTCGTACATCATTCGCTAAAACCTGCTCGATGATGACACGTTACGTATATCTATTTATCTTCCAACGTGTATTAATAGGTAATGACTACGCTATCTTTTGCACGATTGCGATTGAGGCTCGGCAGCCCGGCTAATCACTGTACGACGTGTCGTCATCTCTGTCGCCATCGTCGTTATCGCACCCGGACCCGAGACGTAATCGACCAAGTTTCAATCGTCATTTGTCAAACACGATATACTATGGATGCATGGGATTCGCGGTCAAGAACGATCTGACACGCAAACGTCAGAATTTTCTTTATAGGAGATATTGTCTTACGTTTGTAGAATTAACGTGTAAACAAATTGATTGATCGGAGACTCGTGAATCTGAATATTCGCGTAACGACTTCGCGGTGGGTCTCGCAAAATTGTGACGAAACCGACTGCGAAAGTAACAACGTTTCGTCGAATTTCACGGTTTTATCGATTCGTGTAATCACGTCGACGAGTAATCGCGCGACGACGTCCGCTTTGTGATTAAAAATCGGATTATAAATAGAACGCGGGCTTAATCGCCTAGGAGTCTAGACGCTATTATTTATTTCTGTCCGGACATTACGCGATGTTTTCGCCTCCGCGGCTATCGTCGGATTATCGAATCAAAGAAGTCGGAGTGCACGACTCTTTTAAACAGATTTGTGGTAGTCCCAGCGCGACAGATAAAATGATAAATAAGCCCGTGTATCGAATAATAAATATCACCGGTACTAAATTTAAACGACTGGCGTGTATACACGAATTACGAGACCGATTTACATTTAATTAGAACGAAGAATTTGTGATCTCGTAAACTCGACGACGCGCGTATATACATATGTATACGTTTTTCGAACTGACCTCGTTGAACCATGAGCGCGTTGCGCGTTTCGTGACGTTTTAGAGGCACGACGACGAACGCGATCTCAATTTGAAATTCTTGAGAAGAAAAACACGCGAAACTTAAAAAAAATGAGAGTATCATCGTGAGCCTCATTCTACGTTTTCTTTATAAGATTTACATTTCGTTTACGTACATCCGGGGCTTTTTTCTTCGATCACGGTCGCGATCGAAAGATTTCTTGGAAGAGGAATATGTATCTGTTCCAAATCGATACGATCTGTGCGATTGAGAAATCCCGAAGCCAGACGATCCTATCGTACATTCATAAAACGGAGCCTCGTACTACGCATAAATTGAAATCATCGAGGTTACACCGGTGATCGTGCGTGGAATTAGGATAATCGACGTACTCCGATCTCGATTCCACGCGACGACCAGAACGATGAAACAGATTCGATAACCACGTTCGAATCCTAGTCTCTAAATTATTCAGAATTTATTAATAGAAGAAGATACTTTTTTAAATTGTTTATGCTCAACGGCGACTGACGAAACGAAGTTAACAACGCGTTATATGCAATCGGAGAAGATAAATAAAAAACAAATCAATCAATTTTTGATAATCGTGTTTTCGCTAAGGATTTTTGGCCACTTTACCGATTTTTAGTGACGACCGAACCTGACGATGGACGTCCGTACCATTCGATGCGCGTATCTCTCTCTCCCTCTCGTACTCTCGCGGATTCTCGAAAGGACTTGTTAGATCGATTTCCATCGATCGAACGGCCGACAAAATAATCCTTTATTATGCGCGTTATGGACCATGACCGATCGTAAGAAATATAGAAATGACAATGGACGTAATAACGAGATAAAAAGATTGTGCATTCTCCTGTCCAAGTTCGACGTATACTCAAATATGTACAATCGTAAATTTATTAATATGAACGTATTGCTCGCCATATGGTGAACTGATAAATTTTTTTCGCTGTTTCTATGGTCGACACGCAGATCGCATGGGATCGTTCGATCTAATACGGACTAGTAGGTCGTGACGGTAAACGATATTTTATGCGACCACGTTATTGAATTAGCCGCTTTGATGGAGTAATCAATATTCATCAACTGAGACAACCATATGAATTATTATTCGCGATACTCCGGGTATTATATAATATTAATTATATCATCATTAGTCTCAATCATTTGATCTACGACGTACGCGTACACCGACGTGAAATCTCGTTTTTCTGCGGAATAATAATATAATTTATACTAAAACTTCCTTGTTTTTTTTTTATTAATATCGCTATCTTTATATTTTCATTTAAGCAAAACTCTTGCATCAACAATAGATTAATCCGAAATTCCCTTCAATCGCGAAATACTCATCCACGAAATGCTGCATCGCACCGTATTGTGACTATCGTCCCGAATTCTTCATTTTTAATGCCAGACCGTGATCAGCGACCTCAGAAACCTTAGATTACCAATTTTCAGAAAGTTAAAGTGATATTTTGACTTTCGGCCACAAAAACCGCCTTTGCAGACTACTGTGAAATGGTTGAAAAATTCGACATTCTCGTCGAGGAAGTTAAAATTCTAGTTGATATTTTGTTGACTTCACGTTTCATGATTAAGATATTTTAGTATCGCGGTCATATTATACCGCGGTTCTCGCATATTTCAAGTCCATGGAACGCGTGGAAATCGACCTCTACTCGTTCACGGGAATCGGTAGTAGGGACGATGGTGGTGTCAATTGGAAAAGGTATTTATATAGGGAGGTACGACGCTGGACCCGAGTTGCAGTAGTGCATGAAAGGTGCAACGGGAACCACGTAACGTGAAATCGCCCGTCGAACTCTCTCCGGCACCGGCAAGAGGCTTACCGAGCAAACGGTATCTGGTAAGAGAGAATCATTCCGGATCCCTCGACCTATTTCAACGTACGCGAAACTGTGCCCAGTGATTTTGCGTTTTGTGATTTACATCGCTTTCGCGTTCAATGCCTTACTCACTAAATTATCCTCTTTTTTGGATTATGCGCTGCATACGCCACGTTAAGGTAGTTCTCCATAAACTCAAAGTATTGGACATCATTATGAAAAAAATATATTTGATTCTTGAAGTAACAAAAAATATTATAGAATTTTTTACAACTCCGATTACCGAACTCATTTTCGAGAAAAAAATACTTAAAGTTGCTTCGTTTTAAACGCTGTATTGTACGTAGCGCACTATTAAGTGTAATATTATTGACTACATTACTGTACAAAAACACTGTAGATGTTAATGCAAAATTGAGGTGTAAAAGTTGTAGTATTTCTACTTTCTAGTTATTGAGTGGAAATGAAGGGTAGCCGAATTAATTAAAAAGATATTTAACGTTCAAGGAACGAGAAACTATGATTTGACAACCTCTTGTTTGTCTATCATCTAAAAGTAGAGATTCTAATGTAACACACAAAGTGAATAAACGTTGCGGATAGAGTATAAAAAAGTAACATGAGTACGGCAAAAATACTGCTTCGAATAGAAGCTCAATAGGCAAAATTAATTGTCTCGTAATGATCGAACGCGTGGTCCTTTATCGTGCTCGACGAAACTTCAATTTAACTTCCGGTGTTTCGACTTTCGAATTCCCTTGCAAATCGGCAATTCCCAAAATGGTAAACGGCCGTCCGACGGGATCGGCCGATATTATAAACGAGATAGCGGGCGTAAGGCGAATCCGAACGTGTCTGAATTTTGCGCGACGTCAATGCACGTCCCTCTCGATTTCATATTAATGGACGCGTTCCGCGAATCTGTGAGCTTCGGTCTTTCCGGGACACGAAATTTCGGCGAACCGGTTCTGAATGAAAAGCGTTTGGCTCGACGAAACGAAGAAAAACGTGTTCCTCGAGAGAGGAAACGAGAAGGAAGAGGGAGAGTTTCGATTATACAACGCGAAAACGTGCCGCGGCGTCGTCGTTCCGCGGTAACACGGAAGAACTTTCTTCGACGCTGTTTACGCGGTGCCAGTTATACTTCCATTGACCCACTAAGTTCCAAGCGAAATAAGTCAAGTTTTATTACGAGTCAATGAGAAATATTACATATAATAACTCTTTTAAGCCGTTTCCATTAAAATAGAAGATATTTCACGTCTCGATCGAGTTGTACGCCAGAAAAACGTGTGAACGCTGCCGTCGATTATATTTGGTCGATGAGCGTGAAATTAAAATGGAAAAATCAGTCTTCATCTATTCATTGTTAATTAATATATTGAACGAAGAAGTGAATAATTATCGATCGATTGGATGGACTTTAAAAGAGAGCAGACAAACGTTTGAAGGGGAACTTTTTCAATTTGCAGTCGTCACAAATAGAAAATCACGTCCGAAGGAATTTATTTTTTTTAAATGCTAGAAGTCGAGAGAAGCGCATCGTTTAACGAGACGTCACTTTCAAACGCGGAGGCGACTTTTTCCTTATCGCCCCGAGTGAACATTTAAAAAATCACTAAGAGGTGAAACGAGAGAATTAAGTGTCAGAGAGTTCAGTTTATTCCTGATAAAGCTGCAGCAATTTGCGCACAATTAAGGAAACAAATTGAGATTAGTTTCTAAAAACACTGAGACACGGATAAGACGATGTTAAATCTGTAGGACGGAATGGCTTCAAGGCTTTTCCGTATCACTTAAAAAGCAAAAAATACTTGATATCCTTCGTTTTACGTTAATTTAACCGGAACGATTATTTACCACGACTTAATTTGATTGACTACCGACACGCGTCGATTAAGATTTTATACTACAGTATAGACCGTAAATTTATGTCGAATAAAACATGGTTTATGGTGTCAACACAATTACTTTTATCGTTTGACGTCCATCGAAGACTCGCATATCTTTACGCGTTATACGCGGCCATCGTAATGTATTATGCAGATTCGATTTAACGTAGTTCAAATTAGAGGGTTCGTACGTCCCTCCGAATTTTACGCCCTCGGCACTTTTCAACCCTCGAAAACCGGGTGTCGCCGGTGCGAACGTTCCTCGAATCGACCCCTAAAACTCACCCCGTGTAGGTAGTGCCATCTGAGCGGTGAACCACCTACTAGATCGACACGTTCGACCTCGCGGAAATAGCAGATCGAGTCGAGTTCAATTAAATTGTTCAAATGCCGGAGTATCGAAGTCGGCGGCTCGCATTCGCTTCAACAGAAGCGGCTAGCGATTACGGTCTCTAAAAAATTTTATGTCTGGTTCTATCTTTGACCGAACTTTGACCAAGTTCCGTTTCGTTACGGTGACCAGAACTTCTCGNACGTATCACTTAAGAAGCAAAAAATACTTGATATCGTTCGTTTTATGTTAATTTAACCGGAACGACTATTTACCACGATTTAATTTGATTGATTACCGATACGCGTCGATTAAGATTTTATACTACAGTATAGACCGTAAATTTATGTTGAATAAAACATGGTTTATGGTGTCAACACAATTACTTTTATCGTTTGACGTCCATCGAAGACTCGCATATCTTTACGCGTTATACGCGGCCATCCTAATGTATTATGCAGATTCGATTTAACGTAGTTCAAATTAGAGGGTTCGTACGACTTTCCCTGGACCTCGTCCCTCCGAATTTTACGCCCTCGGCACTTTTCAACCCTCGAAAGCCGGGTGCCGCCGGTGCGAACGCTCCTCGAATCAACCCCTAAAACTCACCCCGTGTAGGTAGTGCCATCTGAGCGGTGAACCACCTACTAGATCGACACGTTCGACCTCGCGGAAATAGCAGATCGAGTCGAGTTCAATTAAATTGTTCAAATGCCGGAANCTAATGTATTATGCAGATTCGATTTAACGTAGTTCAAATTAGAGGGTTCGTACGACTTTCCCTGGACCTCGTCCCTCCGAATTTTACGCCCTCGGCACTTTTCAACCCTCGAAAGCCGGGTGCCGCCGGTGCGAACGCTCCTCGAATCAACCCCTAAAACTCACCCCGTGTAGGTAGTGCCATCTGAGCGGTGAACCACCTACTAGATCGACACGTTCGACCTCGCGGAAATAGCAGATCGAGTCGAGTTCAATTAAATTGTTCAAATGCCGGAATATCGAAGTCGGCGGCTCGCATTCGCTTCAACAGAAGCGGCTAGCGATTACGGTCTCTAAAAAATTTTATGTCTGGTTCTATCTTTGACCGAACTTTGACCAAGTTCCGTTTCGTTACGGTGACCAGAACTTCTCGAGTCCCGTCCTCCCGTTCGGGGTTTAAAAGTGGCCCTGTATTCGATAAAGTACATTTAGGACGCTACGTAGGACTCGCATTGCGCATGGGTAAAAAATCCCGCGACGTGCCCATCGGTGGCATGCACCACCGTTTACTGACGTACGTACATACGTACGACGAAGCCAGTCTCGCCCTTTCCGTCGTCCGGGAACGTTTTGAGTCGCGTGTGGTACGAAAACTCGACTGGGAAAAATTAGAACGGAGAGGACGACGCGACGCGATCGGTGAACGAGCCGAAAGAGATGTCGCGGGAACCGGTCCGAGGGGGTTGAGAATCGCGGACGGGGGCGATGTGGTTCTGGCAACGAACTCCGATGGTTACGCGTCGTAAACGTATTCGCGACGATCGGAGACCACCCCGACCATTTCTCAGGATTCCTGGTTCGTTCGCTCGCCGATGACCGGCCCTTTTTCTGGCATAAATCGAAACGATCGGTCGGACTCCAGACCGGTCCAATACCCGCTCGGCTCTTACCCTTCCGCTTTCACTTCCGAGTTCGACGAAATCGCAGCTGACCAAGCGGCTTCGGCAACGTGAAACGCGTACTCGAACACACGCGGTTCGCGCGAGAGGAGCGATTTAATTAACTAAATATTATACGGTGCAATGACCTTTATACGCGATTCACCCGTGTCCACGACAAGACCCCTGACCCTCGTCTTTCGAACGAATTTAAAAAAGGTGAGAAATATTTGATTCTTCCTCGAAACAATAGAAGTAGACTAATTTACTCGAATAGAGGCTCGTGGATACCCGAAACCCTCTCTATTCGCGTACGTTAAATTCTCCAGGCCGTGAAAGCCTCGAAAGCGGTCCGAGCAGACCGTTCAATTAATAAATATTGTTTCCTCGTTGTCAGCAGTCCGTGATAGATCTAAGGACCGGAGGAACTCGAGTCTCCTGAAGAATGGACGGGAACGCGCGAGTCGACTCGCTGTTCGGAAACGAGACGAACAATAACGGGAGTTCCATCGAGGCGTTCTTCGCCGACTCGGTGATCCTCTTGACCGGGGCGACCGGTTTCCTAGGGAAGGCTCTTCTGGAAAAGCTGCTGCGCTCGTGTCCACGTTTGTCCACTATTTTTATACTGATTCGTCCGAAGCGAGACCAAACGGTCGACCAACGATACAGGCAACTCTTAGGAAACATGGTGAGTGACCAATCGCCGCAAGAAAAATAATAATTATTTCAACGTGCACTCGGTCTCTCGTGCTCATTCGTTTTCTCTACGAGTTCGTGCGATCCGCGTTTTCCTCGTTACGTCTTGACGGCGGCGTCACCCGACCGTCAATCCTTTGCCATGTTTCCTTCGCTTCGATCGACGCGTATCGACGCGTTCTAAGAGGCTTTTTATATCCTGTTTATTTTCTGGCGTCAATGGAAACGCGGAAATTCCGAAGTAAAGGCGCTAATGGCACTGGAAATTCAGAGGTCCTCGTGTCGTCGGACGTTCCACGAGTCGTTGTGTTTCCTCAAAACGTCAAAGAGACGACTGGATACGTGACAATGAACGAGGAACGTTGACGATCGATCGAAAGAAATACGGGTATTGCGGCGTGCATCGTGCACCATCGATTACGTATAACGCATATGAATATGAAAGTTCCTACGTAACGGTGTGTGGCACCAGCCGCGTGTCTCTGGCTCGTTACGTCGGCGAGGAAATAATCGTGACGCGCCGCCGTTCGACGATCATTTTCTCGGAAGTATCGACTCGAACTCAGACACAGACATTTTAGGAACGCGATCGCGCCGGTCACGGAGTCGTCGATACCGTCGAACGATGCGCGCGATTTGCCGGCACGCGACGCTTAAGGCGCTCGCGATTACAATTATTATCGAGGTTCCATATACGAATCTGCAGACAGACCGTCGTTCAATTTTTGTGTCGTTCTCTCCTCAGATCTTCGACAAAATCAGAGCGAACAATCCTGCGCTCCTGAACAAGGTCTGTCCCGTGAAGGGCGATGTGACTCTGCCGAATTTAGGACTGTCGCCGGAAGATCGGTACACGTTGGAACAGCGAGTGAACATAGTGTTTCACAGCGCGGCCACGATCAGGTTCAACGAGCCGTTGAAGGTAGCCGTGAATATGAACACGAAGGGCACCAACCGGCTCTTAGATTTGTGCGGAAACATGAAGAATCTGGTGAACATCGTTCACGTCAGCACGGCTTACAGTAACTCGAACCGAAGTTATATCGAGGAGTCGATTTACACGTAAGAGAGAACGATCGTTTCACCCCTTTACCCCATTCGACAATTTTTCCTAACGAGCGTCATTTCATTTTGCTTTCCTCCGGGAGACGTTCTTTTCGTTACGCACGACGAAAACTTTTACATTACGTTCTACGTAGCGTTAATTTCGCCCAAGAAGAGCGAACTGAAAAAGAGTAATTGAACGATAGTACGACGAACGGTCGACGAGCGATCGAACAGGGATTAATCGGAGATTTTATTCCACGTTTCCGACGCGGTAGCTTCGCCGTTTTCTCGTTAGATCGAATCGGCCGTCATCCTTGACTCGCATACGGCCGACTATAGTAAGAAAGTACAGTTATTATTAATGATATCGCAGCACAAAGGTGAGACCCTCGACGGTGATCGATATGTGCGAGAACTTGGACGAGGCGACGTTGAACTGTGTCGAACAGAAGATTTTGGAGGACCATCCGAACACGTACACGTTCACCAAGAACCTGGCCGAACAGATAATACTGTCCAAGGCGAAGGACTTGCCGATCGCGATGGTGCGACCGAGCATAGTCTGCGCGGCGGTCAAAGAACCGTTTCCCGGTTGGCTGGACAACGCTTCTGGAATTACAGGTACTCGTTTCCTCCGTCGTCCGAGAGCCATTCGATATTTGCAATTTTTTACCAGGGGAAATCGCGTCGAATTAGCGATCCAATTACACGCGGCGCGTGTCACGACGCGTCGGGGGAATCCTCTTTAAACGTTGATCGCGATCGTTCGTTCGCGTTTCATCGATTAACCATTAACTTGACTCGACGAGCCCGGTCTTAAGCCAGAAGCGATCGGGCGAATTCGCACTTCGTATAGAAACCCGTTTAAATCTCTTACGTCAGCGAAGGATTAAAAGTGTCGGTCGCAAGCATCGATCCCTTTCGCGCTTTACTCAGTTACTTATAATTGCAAATATCTCGTGACTGAAACGCGTATAGTTATTCGTTTTAAAATACGCCCAACGTTCCTAGGTATCATGATACAGATCGCAAGGGGTACCATCAGAACGGTGCAGTGCGACTCCCGTATGAAGGTGGACATCGTGCCCGTCGATTACGTGGTCGACACCATAATATGCGCCTCGTGGCACAGCACCATGCAGCAAAGCGATTCTATTAAAATTTACAACTGTACGAGTAACGCAAAGGCTTTTAGGTAAAACTCCAACGTGTATCGTTGTATCTTGTCGGACCGAGACCGCCGGTCTACGTTTAGAGAAAAACCGACGCCGCAGAGAATATAACAATATATACGAAACGTCGAGATTCTACTCGTGATACGGTACGATCGATCGTACGTACGTAACCGGATCGTTTCAATTTTCCCAGCTGGGGAATGCTGAACGGCCTGGTCAAGAAGAGCGCCGTAGANGAAAAAGATCGACGCCGCAGAGAATATAACAATATACGAAACGTCGAGATTCTGCTCGAGATACGGTACGATCGATCGTACGTACGTAACCGGATCGTTTTAACTTTCCCAGCTGGGGAATGCTGAACGGCCTGGTCAAGAAGAGCGCCGTAGAATCGCCGTCGCGGGACATGATATGGTATCCGGGCTGCGCGTTCGTAGGGAACAAATTCATGCACTACGTCATGTCGATCATGTTGCACGCAGCTCCAGCATTTATCGGCGACATTTTCTTAAGGCTCGTAGGCAGTAAACCGAAGTGAGTACTACCACCCGACGTCCCCCACGCGATCTACAGCCCTCGAGAACGTTTGACCTTTTCACGACGTTAAGTACGCGTTTCNGGCATTTATCGGCGACATTTTCTTAAGGCTCGTAGGCAGTAAACCGAAGTGAGTACTACCACCCGACGTCCCCCACGCGATTTACAGCCCTCGAGAACGTTTGACCTTTTCACGACGTTAAGTACGCGTTTCAGACTGTTAGATCACGTAAAACGTTTAGAGCGTCAGCTCCAGGTAGGAACTTATTTCACCATGCGCGAGTGGAACTTCCAGGGCGATAATATGAACGATCTCCGAAAGAAAATGAAAGGACTGCAGGACCGCGACAGTTTCGACGTCGACATGCAGAATCTGGACTGGGACGCATATGTCCGCGATTACACGTCAGGAATTAAGAAGTTCGTTCTGAAAGAGACCTCCGAGGAGGTGAAAGCAGCTCGAAAACGGTTGTTGATGTACGTATATATAAAACGAGATTCACGTAAAATCCTGCGCCTGTGATCTTATCAAATCCTCGGTTGTTTCAGACTGTACTGGGCCCATCGACTGATTCAAATATCGAGTATAATAATCCTATTGACGATGATATTGCGCACCGGTCATTGAACAGGAGGATCGACGCCAATCTTTGGATTTGAACGTGAGCGAAAGCGAAGTGAGAATCGTCGATCTCGCTCATTTCGATCATTTCGTTTTAGCAACGAATCAACTACGTTTTGCCTTATCTTGCCTACCGATACCCCGCGTATCGTAGACGGGTATTATTAAATACGACGTGTTCTCTGCACGCGACGGTCTCGTCTGTACGTCTCGGTACGGCGCGAAAATACACTGGAGGAAAAGCGGTTTACTTATCGTGGCTTATGCATAATACACATCGTAGAAAGGGTAACGTTCTGTTCGTCGTTATGAACGAGACTTTTTTTACCGCTTATATAATATATTTTATAACGAGCTACAGAAGTACGTCGGGTATCGATACCATACGAAGTACAATATCCTTTCGATGATAATGTAACAGTTCCTAACAGTGGTGGAAACAATGTATAAACACAATATTTTCTTTCTATAGAATTCAAACAACGAAACTGCACGTCGCGATTATTACATTACGATTTCAAGATTGTAAAAAGGTCGTTCCGGGCGAATCCTCTGCTCGAGAAAGAATGCTTCTTAACACGTCTGCTGCCATAATTCATGTCTGTATAGTACATGTTGAACTCCGTCGTCTCTTGACCGTATCTAAGTGGACATCTCTAAACGATGTCCAATAACTTTGTGCGAACATGACAAATGTATATGTTATGAAATTAAAACACGTGTACAATACTTGTTACGCTATTATTAATTAAAAGTGAACGTTAAATATTGTTAGTCACTCGACAATATATATAATTCCTAAATGGCAAATATATTAAACGACGGGTAATAATGGTTAAAAAATAAATGTATTTTCAATCTGCATAGTTTTAATTTTTAATAATTTCCGAAAAATAAATGTAATCACTTACCGAGCGCGGGAGGCGTTTGATTTTTTCACATTATACCCGAAACTCGGACGTCGCTCATAGCGAGAACCGAGAGCGGCGTAATTTTGAATTTCTGCGCGACGATCACGAGCCCACGTGACTAATTTGATCGTCGAGCGATACCGTCTAAAGGTGATGTCCGTCGAGACAAGGGGGTCGTAATTTTTGTTTATTCTATTTTATTAAATCGTCATAGTATATAATACACGAGTGAGACATTCATTTATTAAATTCACTTATCAAGCAGAAATAATGTTTCTTGTTCGTGGAATTACGTTTAATGTTCTCGTTAAAAAGTTCGATAACAAAAGGACAGTATATGTTTCTACGGAGAAATCACAACTTACTATATCCTGTTTAAAGGATAATCAATAAATACTACTGTTCTATCTGTAAATGCATTCGTATCGTTGCGTGGAACAAGATACTCTGAAACTTATGATGGTCGGGGACGGGCCGAGGAGACGGGGCGGGCGGGGTCGTAGAACCTAGCGTCCGAGAAACACATAACGATATCACGTACTCGGATCGTTCTCGTTCGATCGGAATAAAACAACGTCTAAAATACCTACGGTAAAGGTTTCGCGAGGGCCTCGGGGAAAATAGGGGCGGGTGGAAGGATCAGAAGTTTCAGTGCAGGCGCGCGTCAATATCGTTTCTTCCTTTCTTCCCGTTTTTCTCGTATCCCTTCCGTCGTCTCGCGTGAGCTGCTGCATCAATACAAACTTGGAAATCGACACACATACTTTCGGAACACAGACGCGCGATCGTTTCATTTGCCTTTCGTGGCTCGCATCGCCTTGCAAATTTCGACGATCCACGGGTGGCCGTAGGAACTGCAAATGTCACAGACGTTCGACGAGCTCGATGACGATGGTTGACTAGGTTGGTGGCCGGGCGTGCTCGGTGACGATGATCCTTCTTTCTTTAATTTACACGTGGATGATGAGAGATGTAGAAAGTCGACCGAGGGCGGCAGAGATGCGGGCGCACGTGATTTACGCGATGACGGTAATGTTGCCGAGTTGTACGACGACGACGAGTTCGACGACGGTAGTATCGAGGGCGATCGCTCGAGCGACGGTGACTTCGCCGCCTGTATCGACCGACTCGAAGGCGACGATAGGCGCATACACCGTAGAAGGTTGAGTCAATCATTGAGCAGACCTTGAGACACGCTGATCAGCTGTTCCTTCAGGACGCGGAACGAGGGTCGCACCTCGGGGCAGTGAGCCCAGCATTTTCGCATTACCTGCGAACATTAACGATCGATTGCGTTACTATCGTACGATCGGCCGAGCGTTACAAACTTTCGGAGACCTCGTCGATTTTCGTAACGAACCTCGTAGACCTCCTTGAAGCAGGCCTTGGGTCTCTCCAGGATGATCCCTCGTTGTACTCTTTCCACGACTTCGGTGTTCTTTAGGCGTCCGTAAGGCATCTTTCCACACGTAAAAACTTCCCACATGAGGACCCCGTAGGCCCACACGTCCGATTTAGAGCTGAAGCGCGTGTAGTTCAACACTTCCGGCGGCGCCCATTTGATCGGGAACTTGGTGCCTCCGCTACTGGTGTATTGGTCGTCCAGTACGTACCTGGAACGCGTCAAATTGCAGGCGTTACGGCGCGTGAAACCCCGAATTTTTAATTGGAAAAAAATCTTTACCTCGCCAGTCCAAAATCCGCGACTTTCACCACGTTCTCCGAGCCCACCAAACAGTTGCGCGCGGCGAGATCTCTGTGAATGTAGTTGTGCCTTTCCAGATAAGCCATTCCTTTGCACACTTGTATGCACATGTCGAGGAGAAGACCGACGTTCGATCCTAACGTTGCCTCGTGACGACGGAGGTAGTTGAGCAGAGATCCATGTCGCATGTACTCGGTGACGATATAAATTGGTCTGTCTTTGCTGCAAACGCCGTACAGTTGGACCAGATTTTGATGCTGAAGTTTCCTAAATGGAACGATCCAACGTTTATCGCTCAACGCTCTTCGCGAACGTCGCCGAGTTCATCTCGAACGACGGAACAGACTCAATCGTCACGACTCACGTCATCACTTTAGCTTCCTCTATGAAATCGTCCTCGGACATCGTGCCTTCCTTCATCATTTTCACGGCGACGTCTATGGAACCGCGCCACTTTCCTCTGCGCACAACGCCGAACTGTCCGGAGCCGAGTTCTTCCAATAAGTGCAGTTCGGCCGGGTCAATTTCCCATTTATCTGCGAATCAAAGAGTAATTAAGCCGTTCTGGAGAGAACAGTAGTTTTTCCTCGACGAGCGAAGCGAACGACGGCGAAAGAGCTCCATTAAAAATTACGAACCATGGCTGAGGCCTGCGGTCGGTGGCACGGGTCGATCGCAAGGGCTGGTCTTCAATCGGCTGGCCAGGCCACCGCTGTTGTGCCTGTGATAGTTCACCAAATCGGGTATCGAGCCGCAGCAGTGCTTCTCGGACAAATAAAACTCTCCCCTGGTATTTTGCTTGATGTGATAATGTTTCACGTGAGGATGCGGGCTGCAATTAGATCGACACGACGTCACAGACTCTCGCCGGAGTTCGATCGAAAAGCTCGATCGTAAATACGTACACTTTAGTGTAGAGGGAAAGCGTGTAGAGTCCTTTGGTAGACGAATTACGAACGACGAAGCACCCTTCCTTGTCCTCCTGTTTGAGCAATGATTCCGCGCGTTGTCTGGACATGTCGCCCACGTACCACCTGGTGCGATCATAAAAATTGTACATTTTTGTCGGTTTCCGATGTCCGCGCGTACTCACTCGTATTTTTGAAGACCCAGGAGCTCCTTCTCCTTCACGTAGTTGCTGGGAATGTAACCGATCGATCTGCAAAATTATCAGAAAGATTTTTCGGTTAAATTATTCTGGTCGAAACTCGCGATTACGTCGTAACCAGAACGAACTCGTAATCACGTTATACATACCCGTGTTCATCTTTCACCTTCCACCAGTGTTCCTGAGAATCGTCCAGCACCTCGTACTCTGCGCCCTGAAAGAGCGATGCAAACAAAATTGACACGACCGTTCTCGCAATTATTGTCAATTAACACTAGAACGACGAAACCAGTCATTTTGACTGGTTTTAAATGGAGAAATGCATGTATAAAAAAAAGACAGTCGTTCTAGTGTTAATTTTCAACGAACGGTTCGGAAGACTCTGCGAAAGGGTGTTCCGAACCCTTCGAAGAATTCGAACTCGACACGCGAGTGTCCACCGTCGAACTACGAGAGGAGAAGAAACTCGGAACTGTTTCCCGTGTTTCTGTGAAACGATTTTACGAAAACCACGGCACCCGTCGAGTTTCGGAGAGCTTTCGACCTCGCACGACGAGCTTCCAAAGGGCCTTTTGCGCTCCAGCCAAAAATCGAGTGACGCCACCTCAATCGCGGACCGCAATTTCGATGTTTCGGCTAACCGTATCCTTTCAATCGCTATTCTTCTATTCTCTGTTTTGGCTCTCGATTTTCTGTGTACCAGAATCGAGTCAACGTCTATAGAGAAGTTCGTCGGCTCGATCGATCGGACCACGAGTCGTCGTATACGCGACGTTCTTCGTTCAGTTTTTACGTAAAAATCGACGTCGACCGGAGGAAGAGGGACGCGTAAACCGAGAAAGATCGCGGATCGACTCATAAACCGGCGCGGTAAACGTCGATTTCGAGTGTCAATGGAATTCGGGGGTGGTTTCGGCGCATATCGGAGGATGACCGGCGTCCACGGAATTCGAACGATGCGAGTGCTTACGTCGTTGATAATATGATCGACGAGAGACATTATCGGAACCGTTAGACCGCAGGAATCGGCCACGCGAAAGCTCGGTCGGTGAATCGGAGATCCCGACGCTCGTTCTCGACCAGACCGTCAAATGACAGAGATCGGGACGATTTCGGGTCGTTCCGAGGTTTCGGAGAAGAGAACGTCTTTGCGAAATTATCTTTATTAATTGAAAGGCCGACGAAAGAGGAAGCTTGTCGAGCGAACTTCGAAGCTGCGCGTCTCGTAATTCAATTCTATAGCGGGCATTGATTTATATCGGTATTACGTGGTTTAATTCGGTGAGGAACTGTACGGCGCGATTGAATCCGGCTTGATATATCGGGGCACAGTTAGGTTCATGATAGTATAGATCTCCGCTCTGATGCAATACGATGCAGTTTCACTTGATTTGTTTCTGAAGCACGGCGCAACTTCTACAGTAATTCTATGAGTAGAACTGGCTTTTATATAAAACGAAGTATTTTTCACGTTCATTTATGAAACGAAAGACAGTTTGGGATCTCCTCTACTCTGCGCGTCATACGATTAGGTTTATCGCGATACGTACGTTCCGATTCCGTCTAATTCGCTACAACGATCGTATTTTTCCGCAGCTCGAGAAAGTAATACCAAAGACTCGTTCAGAATCGGATATCGACCATTGTTTTGCTTTTGTGGAACTCGGATTTCCGTCTCGTGCCATCAGATTTCCTGTGTCGCGATTAAAACTACGTCGTTTACGGGCGTTCGTTAAACAAGCTCATAGGTGTTTTTCAAAGCGAACGAATAACGTTGTTCGCACGAGCGTCATTTCTCCGAGTAAGTATCTAGACGTACGAGACGAGTCGACGAGAACGATTGTGTAAGTCGCGTCGATATTGCTCTTGGGTTCGATCGAAAGGTGTTTTAGATTATCGAACGAGTTCGTTTTAATTTTTGTCGATGAAACAGTTTGCCTTACCTTTTCGAGGGACAAGTCGCCGCCCTCGATCGCTCGAAAAGGGTACAGAGCCACCACGACCTTCGTTCTCATCATTATCTTGTCCTGGAACAGGCCGTCGTTCGTTTATGCGTTAGAAAATAATTTATTCGTACGAACGGCGATCAGATCTCGATACGAAAGAAAAAATCGACGTACCTTAGTTTTGGAAGACGGGGTCCCAGGTGTACCTCCCGGCATTATTGGCGTCGAGGGGGTCCCTGCGACAGACAGACAAAAACCTCTTTTTAATCACCGTTCGAATCGATCGACGTCGAGTCGGAATTACTCAAGGATCGAATAAAGCTCGTAGAATTCTCAATTCGAAAGTAGACGTCCCTATTTTTTTTTTTTTNGTCCGCGCGTACTCACTCGTATTTTTGAAGACCCAGGAGCTCCTTCTCCTTCACGTAGTTGCTGGGAATGTAACCGATCGATCTGCAAAATTATCAGAAAGATTTTTCGGTTAAATTATTCTGGTCGAAACTCGCGATTACGTCGTAACCAGAACGAACTCGTAATCACGTTATACATACCCGTGTTCATCTTTCACCTTCCACCAGTGTTCCTGAGAATCGTCCAGCACCTCGTACTCTGCGCCCTGAAAGAGCGATGCAAACAAAATTGACACGACCGTTCTCGCAATTATTGTCAATTAACACTAGAACGACGAAACCAGTCATTTTGACTGGTTTTAAATGGAGAAATGCATGTATAAAAAAAAGACAGTCGTTCTAGTGTTAATTTTCAACGAACGGTTCGGAAGACTCTGCGAAAGGGTGTTCCGAACCCTTCGAAGAATTCGAACTCGACACGCGAGTGTCCACCGTCGAACTACGAGAGGAGAAGAAACTCGGAACTGTTTCCCGTGTTTCTGTGAAACGATTTTACGAAAACCACGGCACCCGTCGAGTTTCGGAGAGCTTTCGACCTCGCACGACGAGCTTCCAAAGGGCCTTTTGCGCTCCAGCCAAAAATCGAGTGACGCCACCTCAATCGCGGACCGCAATTTCGATGTTTCGGCTAACCGTATCCTTTCAATCGCTATTCTTCTATTCTCTGTTTTGGCTCTCGATTTTCTGTGTACCAGAATCGAGTCAACGTCTATAGAGAAGTTCGTCGGCTCGATCGATCGGACCACGAGTCGTCGTATACGCGACGTTCTTCGTTCAGTTTTTACGTAAAAATCGACGTCGACCGGAGGAAGAGGGACGCGTAAACCGAGAAAGATCGCGGATCGACTCATAAACCGGCGCGGTAAACGTCGATTTCGAGTGTCAATGGAATTCGGGGGTGGTTTCGGCGCATATCGGAGGATGACCGGCGTCCACGGAATTCGAACGATGCGAGTGCTTACGTCGTTGATAATATGATCGACGAGAGACATTATCGGAACCGTTAGACCGCAGGAATCGGCCACGCGAAAGCTCGGTCGGTGAATCGGAGATCCCGACGCTCGTTCTCGACCAGACCGTCAAATGACAGAGATCGGGACGATTTCGGGTCGTTCCGAGGTTTCGGAGAAGAGAACGTCTTTGCGAAATTATCTTTATTAATTGAAAGGCCGACGAAAGAGGAAGCTTGTCGAGCGAACTTCGAAGCTGCGCGTCTCGTAATTCAATTCTATAGCGGGCATTGATTTATATCGGTATTACGTGGTTTAATTCGGTGAGGAACTGTACGGCGCGATTGAATCCGGCTTGATATATCGGGGCACAGTTAGGTTCATGATAGTATAGATCTCCGCTCTGATGCAATACGATGCAGTTTCACTTGATTTGTTTCTGAAGCACGGCGCAACTTCTACAGTAATTCTATGAGTAGAACTGGCTTTTATATAAATCGAAGTATTTTTCACGTTCATTTATGAAACGAAAGATAGTTTGGAATCTCGTCTACTCTGCGCGTCGTGCGATTAGGTTTATCGCGATACGTACGTTCCGATTCCGTCTAATTCGCTACAACGATCGTATTTTTGCGCAGCTCGAGAAAGTAGTACCAAAGACTCGTTCAGAATCGGATATCGACCGTTGTTTTGCTTTTGTGGAACTCGGATTTCCGTCTCGTGCCATCAGATTTCCTGTGTCGCGAAACTATGTCGTTTACGGGCGTTCGTTAAACGAGCTAATAGGTGTTTTTCAAAGCGAACGAATAACGTTGTTCGCACGAGCGTCATTTCTCCGAGTAAGTTTCTAGACGTACGAGACGAGTCGACGAGAACGATTGTGTAAGACGCGTCAATATTGCTCTTGGGTTCGATCGAAAGGTGTTTTAGATCATCGAACAAGTTCGTTTTAGTTTTCGTCGATGAAACAGTTTGCCTTACCTTTTCGAGGGACAAGTCGCCGCCCTCGATCGCTCGAAAAGGGTACAGAGCCACCACGACCTTCGTTCTCATCATTATCTTGTCCTGGAACAGGCCGTCGTTTGTTTATGCGTTAGAAAATAATTTATTCGTACGAACGGCGATCGGCGAGCAGATCTCGATACGAAAGAAAAAAATCGACGTACCTTAGTTTTGGAAGACGGGGTCCCAGGTGTGCCTCCCGGCATTATTGGCGTCGAGGGGGTCCCTGCGACAGACAGACAAAAACCTCTTTTTAATCATCGTTCGAATCGATCGACGTCGAGTCGGAATTACTCAAGGATCGAATAAAGCTCGTAGAATTCTCAATTCGAAAGTAGACGTCCCTATTTTTTTTTTTTTGTCACGGTCGCCGGTGGATTCGAGTTTTCCACCGAGACGAAGCCGCTCCTCGACGTTTAATCATTGAACGCGGCGCACCGCGCGAAGGAGAAATCTCGTAGCTCACATCTTAATGAGCTTACGTTGCTCGCGATGTTTTAATGAATACTAATGAACCCTAACATTTTTCTGCCCGAGAGAGAAAAGTTCGAGCCGCGGCACGAGTTTTAAAACGTGAATAATTGGTCCCGTTTGGTCGATCCCGAATGAAAACGCAACGATACTATTTTCGTTTGATTCGAGCCCCCCCTGTGCGTGCCGCCTGCCGCCAATCGTATATCGACCGGTTTCGATCGGTTCAATTAAAAACGAATTGCGTCGATACGTTATACGTATAATTAGTAGCATATATCGTTCGCGATGCGATTCGGTATCGGATCTTCCGATGGGCTCGTTCATTTTTATCCGTTGAACGAAGCCGGACATTATCGTTATTGGGAAACGCGAGCCAGGAACGGGACACGCTCGTTTCCGACCGGCACGGACGAAACGATATTTGCAAAATTAAGCGAAGCGCGGGTCGACTCAAATTTACTCTTAAACAGAGCTCGCTGTCTGCGTCTAATTTTTGTCACGGGACACTGTTCGTCCGTTTCTTCGAAAGCGCGGCCGACGAGCGAATCGACGTTTCCCACGTATGAAAACGTACAAAACGTTACGAGACGAGCGCGCGTCGCGTCACGTCATTACATTTCACGGTTACCGGACGCCGCGTTACCGGAAGCTCGTTAATTTTACGCAAAACGCTCGGCCTCGCTCGCGTCGTCGTAATTCGTTCCGGTTAAAGGTGATTCGTATCGGCCGGCAGATCGAAAATATGCTCGGAACGAGCAATTTCCACTGATACGCGCGCCGAAAAAGCGCACCGATTCTTTGCGTTCTCAATTAGCGCGACGCGTAACGAGCCGAAATTCGCTGGCCGACCGATTCGTCGATAAAACGCACAGAAAACGTCCGCCGCTCCTCTTCCGAGGCACCTCCGCTCGGATTCGCCGTGTCCTCCTCGCCTCCTCTTTAAACCTACCGCGACGCGTTCCAAAGTTCCATGGAATCCATGGCCATCTCCTCTTCGCTCTCCTTTCCACGCCACTTTTCCAACGATGCCGTCGACGCACGAGTGAAAGCGTACCTCGGACGACGTTTCACACGGACTTTCACCCGACGAATCGCGCTCGATCTCGAATTTCCTCGACGAGCGAAAAAGAATTTCGCGTCCCCGACGCGATGTACTTATGGTCGAACGTAGAACGAGCACACGGACCGTGCGTGGACGAGGCGGAGACTCGCGGCCGACAAAAGCAAGAGTGCAGGTGCGTGCACCGGCCGCGGTGGATGCCGGAATATCAACGGTGAGCGAAGGACGATACCACGGCTAGTCTCCACCCTGTCTAGACAAAATCAATGCGACCTCAACCTCCTGCATCCCCTCCAGCATCCCTTAGACCGTTCAACGTCCCCACGTGCGTGCCCGCTTCTGCCTCTGCCTGCCTGCCAGCCTGCCTGCAATGCCTGCCTCTGCCTGCCTTGCCTCTCTCTGCCCGGCGAGGCCCGCGTCCCTCCCCCTCTTTTTCGAACTTCCTCTTCACGTCGAGTTTCATTACCGGAAGCAGTCTGCCGCTGTTCCACTCCGTGGAGTGTGTGCTAAGTTCACCGACCACGGGTGCGACTCGCTACTTCTTTCGACATTCCTTTTGTTTCTTTTTCTATTTTTTTTGGTCGCTTTTTGAACTTCTTTGACGGCCGAGGGACGACGACGCTCCCTCGTCGGTCCGAAGGGCCTCCGTCGAGGAATTAAAGGCTTTTCAAAGACGCCGATGGAACGGGCCGATCGAAACGATAGGAAAATCTCGCCGTTCGTTCGACTTCGAAAATAGATTCGACCAACCCAATTTTCCTCGATTAAAACGACGACGATTTTTGCGAAATAGAGCTGCGTCGTCCGTGCACCTTTCGACGTCCCTTCGTTTCTTCTCCCAGTTTTTTCTTTCGCTTTTGCAACTTTCTTTGGTGACCAAGAGATTTCTGTAGTTTTTTCGTACGTTTGATGAGCTCGCGCGTCCAGAGAAAGACCGATTCATACGCGCGGAACGAGTCAATGAGAAAATGATCCATGGGTCGTCGTACCTCGTCGCGATACGCGTTTCACGACGTTCGGATACGAGGATAAAGTTCACTGTACGATTTCCGCGAATTCGCGAAAACGCGTTTCGATAAAACCGTTCGGTGGACTAGCTCCGCACGTACAGTTTCATTTTGTTTTTCTCGTTAAACCCCTAAAGTGGACGGATAAAAAAAAATGGAATTCGAACCAATTAAAACGTTGATTTTTGCGATGAAACGGAAAATTTTTATTAACGCCCGTTGGTCGCGAATTTTCATTCGTTCGCTTGGCCGAGATACGGCTGTTTGGAAAACCGATAATGCGTGTAAAAGTATCTGTGCCACGGCGGAGAGGCACGTTCGACATCGAAGTAGTAACACGTGATCCAATGGACGTGTTTCATGAACAGGAAGTTATCGTGGAATTTTATGACGTGAAAAAATAAAATCGCGGCGCGTGACGCGAAAAAGTGAAACGATGCCCGTATAAATCGCGACGCGCCGCGATTCGATTTCAAAAATCTTATCGTTCGTCGACGAGGACAATCCCGATCTCCCTTTGTTTTCGTCGAAACTACTTTTGGGGCTCGTTTGATCGACAGTTCCGTTAATAAAATTACCGGTTCGTTCGAAAGTTTCGCGTCCACGAGAATTCGTACGAGGCAGGTACAGTTTATTTTTAAACGTTCTAAGTTCCGAGGGAAGCCGAAGCGGGCGGTGGTCAATCTGAAAAATTGATGAACCACGATCCGACGGTCTCTTTTTTTCTTCTCGAAAACCCGGCGCACCCCACCCCGGTCCCTTTTAACCGCGGGGCAAACAAAAGAATTAACCCCGACCGATAGAATCCGACCGGAGGTAATTGCTCGTTCGGGCGGCAAAACGTTCGCTAGAAACGCGAACTTCTATCGGGGGAGAACCACCGAGCGAGAGCACAGAACAGGTGACCCGTTTCGCGATAGTTTTCTGCGCACAATGCGACATACCCGAAGTACATGGTTTCTTTTACGTCACGACGAAACGTCGAAGCTCGAATGGAAATTGACGCAAAATGGGACGTGCACCGTTGTTTCATTTCGACTATCAGAACGCAACAATCGAATTTGATAAAAATTCATACGAACGACCAAGAAGCATTCCCGCGTTCTCTCCCGTCACCGTTTCGTCAAAAGTACGTATCGGACAATCTAATGAAACGCGAATTCGTCGGACGTTCCGTGCTCGCAAAATTTTCTTCGTCGTCGCGAATATTTATGGGCTCGGAGCAACGTCCGTTGATGGTCGCCGGACGAAAAATGAGCGTCGGGAGGCGATTCGAAGAAACGGACGAGCGTTCATTTTCGAAACTGGCTAATTTACGAGCAGTTCATTAATTTCGCGCTCGGAAATTTTCTCGAGGGAAACCCGACGCGTTCGAAATTAATCTTTCCGAATCACGATTTTAATTACCGAAACGCGGCCCGGCTCCGATCTCCCTTTGAAATGAACTAAAACAAAACTGTTCCGCGTCGAATCACGGGAAAATCCGAGGCCCAGAAGTTTCTCTCGCTGGCCGCGAAATTCCGTGTTTCGCGTCGCGTAATTGCTTCGGCGAGCGTCTTCGGAAATTCGCGCGGTCGAACGTGCCGTAGAAATCGGTGAGAGCGAGGGAAAACCTGGAAAACGTAATTTCCTCGATGGGAAATTATGCCCGTGAGAATTATTAGCCAATATTTTGCTGTCTTCTCCGCGACCTTCCCACGACGATCCCGACGTTTCCACGGTGCACGCGAAACGTCGTAACGCGCGACCAACGTAAACGAAACGGACGCTATTCTACAGAAACTGCACCGCGTTCGAATAAAACGAGATTTCGCGTGTGAGACGCGTCTCGGTCCATACGATCCACTGTATATTTACTTTGAAAAGTTCTACCGGTGGAAATTTAAAAATCTGCCCTCGTAAGAGCCGCGCGACGTGCCGTATCTGCCGTTCTCCGACTCCGAAGGGCACCGCGTCGCGTTCCACCGGGTTTCCGTCGCCCAAAAAGGAAGTTGTTCCCCGTCGTCGATCCCAGTTTACCCCGGACCCGTCGGCGCGTCCCGCGAATCCCTTCGAGCCCCATTGTAAACCCGGGGAACCAGAAATACCTCGATCTCCCCGAAGTCGGCGGAAGCGGAGGGGAAAGTTCCGGCGATCGAAATTCGAAATCCAGGATCCTGCGGTCGCGGATATGGAAGAGGACGTTCCGGGGTCTCGGTGCATCCATCGGGAGTGATCGATACTCGTCACGGAGCCGGCGGTGGGCGGCGGCAGGGTTGGACGCCGCGTTCAGGGTCGCTCGGCAACGATTCTTCTCGCCGCGATGACGAACGATCGTCTTTCGCGCGTTCGGTTTTGATCGTTAGAACGTCATCGGGGAAATCTTTCCGCTCTCTTCTTCGTTTCCGCGTCGAGACCCATTGCCGTGCGATTCCGGACATTGTTATTGCGCGAGCCGTGCTCCCTCGAGGTTTCTCCGTTCTCTCGGACTCGCCGGATCTCTTTATCTCGACGTTTCACGTTCGCTTCTCCGAAATATTCGTGAGAGAACGCGATTCAAAATTGGTTTCGGTTCGCGGAAAGACCGATTCGTCCAGTCGGGTCGAGGTCCGCGGTGTACCGGACTTGGATTTCGGTCGTCGCCACCACGATTCGTCAGAGCGAAAACCCGTGCGTTCTCCAAATATTTAATTCGTCGACGGCCGATCCGTTTCGACGACCTCTCATTTCTCACAATTAAATCTACGATGTCTTTTGTCGAATGTCGTTTTTGATCGCTGCCGCACGGTTCACGCCGAATTTCATCGATCGCCTCGGGGCCGAAGAAAGGCTTTTCGCGGACGTCTCGACGGTACGACGACGGAAACGTGGGAACGTATTATCGCGCGACAAAGGCCGGGTCGCTTTTGGACATCTGGGGCGCACAAATCAGGCCATAATGATCCGCGGTCGGTCTTTAGCGCGAGAAGCCGCGGCGGCGTTTCAGGAATCGTTAGGTATATATTTCGGATCGGCACCGTATTTCCTTTTAGAAAAATTCGTCGCGCGAACTCAGCAACGCGAACGTCCGGGAACGCGGAACGAGGATTTTACTCGTGTGAAAATAATGAAATCGTCAGATATTTCGGGACCGCGCGTTCGTGCTTCGTTTTAAAAGAACCGGTCGCACGAATTTGTCGACGTGGAGTAAAACGAGGATTTCACGTCGTGTAAAAATCATGGACGATCCTTTTCGAGGTATTATTAGCAGTCTCGCGGGGCTCGCCGCGAACAAAGTTTAAATCGGGACGTTCATCTCCGCTTTATCTCCGCGGAGAACTTTCTTTCGTATAATTATGCTTAAATACCGACAGCACGTCCTCGTCTCGGGAAATTCGATTTCGAGCGAGACCCGTCGTCGTTCAACGTCGCGTATCGCGATCGCGTATTTCTCCCGCGTCGGGATTCGCGCGTGTTCCGCAGAACAGAGGTCCGTCTATAATTTTAATTCGACGATCGCGACGATCTCGGAACTCTATTTCGCGTCGTATACGTATACGCGCACGAACGTCGTATCGCTCTAATTCGTCGAATCGAGCGACCGAGTTTCCTCGGGACCGCGATCGATCTTCGTCCGATTCGCGTGGGAGAGGTAAGGAGCGGCCGCGGGCCGCGTAACGTGGCTTTCGGGAGACCGGTGCGTGCACACAAAAAGCAATTAATTATATCGTCCGGCAAACTCGGGAGCGGCCCCGGGTCGTGGCCGCCGCCGGGGGATGCATTATGCACCGGCGGCCATCGTGCGTGCATTGTGCGCGGCCAGTCGGCCGTGAAACGGCGAGAACCGTCCGTCCCGACGCATTCGCAGGAGACGCCGAGACGCCGCCGACGCCGCCGGGTAATTACCGGCAGCGCGGAGACAATGGAGAATTTAAAGTCGTTGCGCAAAGTAACTAGATCTCGCGGAGGCGGCCACCCGCCCGCGTCGGTTTTCATCGCGCAACCTCGTCGGGACTTCCTCTCCTGCTGCTTCTTCTTCTTCTCTCGTTCTCCTCTCGTCTCCGTTCCGCGCGCTCGCCCGTATCGACGTTGGCCAATCGTTCAAATTTTAATTACGTGCGTTTATTGCGAGACCGACGCTCGCCTAATTTTATATCCCTCTCCATTGTTCGCACTTCCTCACCGTGAAACGAGCGAAAAGTTACGCGGAAACGCGACTCGAAACTCGAGTCTCGGGCCAATTACTACGACGGGACGACGATATCGTACGACTTGCCGTCGGAGCGGCGACCGGCGCGAAGAAATTAATATTTATCGCGGTCGCTCGAAATTCTTCGATCGTCGCGGACGGAAGAAAGGGTTAAGGACGGTTCTACCTTTAATCGTTGGATAGAACGAGATTGGCAATCGCGTAATTGGTCCATTTCTTTGGACCCGTTCCGAGTTCAATTATTATCGAGGCCGGAAGGGAACGTCACCGGTCTCTCTCCCGGCGGGGATCCTCGGGGTTCTTTGTTATTAATTACCCTGCAACGAGGGTACCGGCTTTTATATAATATAAATGTCCTCGCCATTATCGCCGCTCGATCGAATTTCCATTAGCGGGGAAGAGAGCCGATCGTACTGCAATTATCAAATTTCTTTTACGAGTCGTTCAGAATTTTTCTCCGCTGGAACGAGAGCCGGTCTTCTTTGTCGCGAATCGCGCGCTCATTTGATACGGTTCCGCGTTCTTCGGTTCGGCCGTTAAAAAATACGACGATGTCCCGTTCCGCGCGAAACTGAATATCAAACAGCGAGCAGATAAAAGTGGTAGAACATATTTTCTTTTCGCGGGGCTTCGGCGAGACGGGGACGAGTTTTAATACATCTCGACGCGACTATTTTCCTCGCGACGGACGACGCGACCGGATCGATGATCGTTCCGTTATTTTACCTGCGGCTCGGAGCGTGCCGCGACGAAAGCGGCGAGTACCTCGTCGCGCGGCACGAGCCTCGCTCTCCAGTATCGATTCGACGCCAATTTTTAATGACCCACGGACAAAACGAATGCGCCACGAATTTCAATGAGCTCGCTTGAAATCCGCGAACCGGCTGGACGACACGCGAGTCGGTTTCAACGATCCTTCTGTTCGTCAGAGAGTCTAACGTGAAACGCGATTCGTACAATTGATCGTTTACGGTTTGTCGATTGAACGAAATGGATCTTGGACAGAAATCATTTTATTGTTTCGGCGCCGCTTTCTTTTACATTTTCCACGCGTTCGACATGAAATCTGTGGTCCGTCTACGAGTCGCACTTCTATTTATCGCGGAAGGTACTTCAGGGACAAATTGACGTACGTTTTCATATAACATTTACGATGGTATTACAAATTTGGATTCCGAGAACAAGTTTTGGAGACAGAAATTCTTAAGAAACGTTAATGTCCCGCGTCAATTATATTACATTTCGTCAGGATCGAATCGAGGAAGTGTGCAGGCGGCTGTTACGCGGCGAGCAGATATTACCCCGGCTGGATCGATCTTACGGGCATCCCAATTGCATTTGCAGACGATAATACACCGTGTCGTCGCCGGTTTTTCCGGCGGGGAACCCGTCTCCCTTTGCCCGCCCGCCGGCGTCCTCTCGGCGGTGGGATACGCCGTAATTCATCCCCGCGTATTCGACGGAATCGCTTAAAACCTTTTTAAACGAGGTTTAAATCGTTCGAGGTCGGAACGTAGAATTTCCCACGCGACTCGCCGCCCGTTATCAGTAGTCGGCTTAATCGGCGACCACTTTTTCCTTTCTCCGGCCACCATTGTCCGGCCGTGACGTTCGCCGAGCGAACCGGAACCTCGCCGTCCGCTTCGCGTTTTATTAATTCGCGGTTCCCCGATTAATTCTCTCCTCGCTTCTTTGTTCCTCGGTTATTCGCGCGTCCCCTCTGCCTCATCCCGATCGATTACGAGGGCGAGCGACGTCGACGGGAGGAAGACGCGGCGACGCACGGACGCCTCGGTGTCCGAGAGACTCGAGCCGAATCGTCCACGGGGCGAGAAAAAAAAAGGGCGAAGGAAATTGGGTCAAGAAGGAGGCCGCGGACGCTCGGCATCGTGCCCACGGAGGAAATTGCAGTGTCACGTTTTACAAAAATGCCGCGCGGAACCTGCTCCTGGAGCAGATCCAGATTCCCTGAATATTAAATTCGCGCGGACTCTCCTGAACGAGTTTCTTCGTTCCGTAATCGGTTCGAACGCGAAACCGATAAAATTGTAATTTGCTCGGAGAGAACAGTTCTTGCGTCGCCGTCGTCTTACGCGAGACGTGGAATTATCCTTATTTCACGACCGCAGAAACGGCGAATGTCGCGTAACTCGAGAAGTCGAGGATTAAATGCGCGTTTCGACCCCGAGTCCTATGACCGACTTGATTATTTTATTTTCCATACGAATCTGTGGTCCTTTTAGAATGTCGCGTTTTCTCGACTCGTTCTTTAGTCGAATAATCGACGGGACCTTTGGCAGAGCTCGTCGACTTGACGCGGAAAAGATGACGTTAAGAGAGTCTGTCCGTCCGTCTCGGCGGGGAAGTTTCCCGGGCAGACGAGGAAATTGCAGCGCGCGACGCTTAATAATAATTCCGTCGGGCGCCTTTAATCTGGATCGGTTCCAACTTCTCCTTCGAATATTAAGCCGCGCGAATAAAACACGAAATCTCCTTTCGGCCGCGCGAACTTCTCACCCATTCTTCTCCCCAACCCTCGTTTTTGCCACAGTTTTTCTTTCCGCGTTAAGAGGGATTAAAATTTTCCACTTTCGCGGACGTCTGTTCAATTTCATCCTGTCCGTTGCTCGCGTCTTAATAGAGAACAGTTTTCGGTACTCTTCTCCCGTAAATCGATTCGTTCGCTATGTTCCCAGATCTCGTTCCTCTCTGTCTCTGGTCGCATAACGAATGCCAATGAAACGCATACGTATATGAAACGCGAACGTGCCGCTACTCCCCACGAATCCGCTGTACGTCGACGCGTCTAATCACTTTTCTGTAAATTAATTCTCACGGAGTATCGGTAATCCCGTTTTGGTTCAACAAAGTTGTGGTGGTAAATCATTTACTATTTTCTATCGCGGTTCTTCCGCGGTAAGTTTATCAGCGAGCATTGAACTTGCAGCGGAGAATCGCTCGGAGCTGTTCCATAATTGGGTCTCGAGAAACCTGTTTTCTCCTTTAGTCCACTCGGCCCCGAAGAATCCGAGTGTCGCTCTTGAAAGCGCAGGCTTCCGCCGCTCGTTCCACCCGGCCGTCGCAACAATCTCGTTCATTCAATTTCGAATGAAAGATAAATTCTCCGCGACACCGCGGACCGCCTTTTAATTCGACGGTTACGGTTACGGAATCAAAACGAGAAATCTGACGGTGGCGTCGAGTCATCTTTGTGGCCGTACCGTCGTAATTCGGCTCGATCGAGGTCAACGGGACGTTTCTGGCCGAAAAGGACGGCAGACAAAATTCGTTCGTATCGATTCTCGTCGATCCCTCCGGTCGGTTCGAATCGTTAACGACGCGTAAGTAATTGATTACCGGCAATTATAACGACGCCGGGGTAATCGACGTCTTCGATCGGAGGATCGCTTCTAAACGCGTTTCACGGTCGAATCGAGTCTACGAGGCTTCGCATCGTCGGTCGAAGTACTCCCCAAACGACGAGGGACGTCGAAACGGTCACCGAATCGGCCGATCTACTCGGTTCTTTGATCAGCTGCGAACGGGACGTGTCACGCGTCAAAAGCCATATCGATTCTCCGAGGTGTACGAACGAGACCCGAGCCACGGCCCATAGAAACACGGAAACCGGTCGGATTCGAGTAGCCGGTCAAAGGCCGCGGCGGAAGCCTCGCAAACATTGGCACTGCTCTCGACGTCGAGCATCTAATAATATACTACGTGTATGCGGCACGAAATTCCGGAATCTTACCGGTGGCCCTAATTTCTGGAAACCGTTCGTGCGTTCGCTTCAAAGACCTATTTAGGCCGACGAGACCGTGTCTCGTTCGAGGTATCGCTCTCGCCTCGCGGCACTTGCCGGCCGCGTAGACCCGCGATTCATTCTTTGTCGACGCGAATCGAGGTTCATTAGTAAAACTTTGATCGGGCCCGCGATCGACTCGACCGTTCGCAGCGGTACGGAACACGAACCGTGGCTCGTTTTTAATCTCTTTTTTTGCTCGCTTC
Source organism: Ceratina japonica (assembly GCA_019453355.1). Taxonomy (NCBI): domain Eukaryota; kingdom Metazoa; phylum Arthropoda; class Insecta; order Hymenoptera; family Apidae; genus Ceratina; species Ceratina japonica. The sequence goes on from SMSR01014298.1 coordinate 42,025, forward strand.
GGAAACGCGCAGTCGGAACGTTTTAATTGGATACACGCTGCCAGGATCGACGGTGTGTATCTTTTAGTTTTTCCCTGCAGTCGAATCCCGTTTGTTTACGCCGCCGGTTCGTATAGTTCGCGAGGATCGACATAGAAATTCGTAGTCATAAATAATGGTTAGATTTTTATCGACGCTTCCCGACGGTAATTGTGGTAGAACGCGTTCCGTCGAGAGTCTAAAACATCGTCGTTCCGTCCGTCGTCAATTCGCGCCGGTACAGGTGAATCGTCGACTTCCAACGGTTATCTGGTTCCGGTTTTCGTTCCCGGCAACGCACACGTGGCGCGATGACCAAAAGAGAAACAGGGCAATCGCTGTCGGGGAAGAGATTTAATTGCGGGAAAACGTAGTAACTGGAGTGCGTCGAAAGGCGCGCGTAACTACGCTCGACGAACCCGACGAGCCGCGAGGAGAGGACGACTTTCGTTTGGTCGGGCTCGGAGATCGTCATCAAAAATTATTTCCACGATCGATTCGTTTCCCTTTTTTTCAAGTGAAAATCGTTTATCGACGCGCGCGTCGACGGTTCGGAGGTTCATTCGTCAGCAACGAGGAGATCGGTTCTTTTTCGTGGTCTCGATCGTCGTCCGAGGTAACGCGAAGCCCCGCGCAAAGCGGGGAACTGAATTAGGAGTTCGTATAATTAAAGTGTTTTAGGTAGCTCGAACGCCTCTAGTTCCAGGAACTAAATCCCACCATTAATTATTATACCGTGGTAACGAGGCGATACCGCGCACTTGAGAATTTCTACTGTGTATTAATTACGGATCTGGCTCGCGTCGCGAGAAACGCGTCCGTTACGATTAATTATTATCTTTCAATTTTCGCTTTGCCGGCGGCGACGAGAGTCTTTGCGATTCTCCGGCCGAAATTCTAAAATAATATCCGCGGGCATCGAAATAGGGTCGAGGGATGAGCGAGCGTCTTCGATCCGATCGGGACACACGATTTTAAGAATCGAGCAGAGCTCCGAGGAATATTCGATGCCGGTTCGAATCCACTTCCAACGGAGTTTTCAAATCTATATCGGTCTACGTATCGCCGATCGGAAACAAATATTTATATTCCGTATCTGCCAGCTCGTTAAAAAGATCTTCCGAGAATGCAGAGTTAGACGGAAAGTCCGTCGATGATCCTCGGTGAACTCTTATCTGCATTTTTGTACGTCGATTTTTTATTATCCTCTCGTTCCAAGAACTCGAGGACACACTTTGTACTCGAATCAGCGAGAGTCGCGGCTCGGTCGCCGCGATCGCGGTCGTCGTCATCTCCTCAAGCGTCGTTTTTCCGGCGAGAGTACCCGGCCGCGTACGCTAATCGATCGACTGACCGACGATAAATACGGCCGCGTTAAATCAACTCATTTGTGACAGTTTGCGTCCAGCTAATTTCGGTAAATGCGTCACGCGTCCGCGGGTCAAACGTGTTTCTAACGTTCGCCGGTCAGCTGCGCCGACCCGAACTCTTTCATAGACTCGCTGACGTATTGCGGGCACGCGCTCCCCCAATTTCCAACGTAATTCAAATTATTCACGCGCACCGAAATAACACCCCGAGAGATTTTTGTTTCGTGGAATCGATTAAAAGAAAATAATAAAATATTTCAATGAAGCGGAATCGGAGGCGAGTCGGTGCGAACCGACTTTGCACGGTGGACCTCGTCGACGTGCGGTGAGAGTTCGCTCCTGACTTTCTCGTGCGTCCTCTGTTTTATTTTATTTCGTCCATAAAACTCGTGTATCGACTATGAACGTCGGATAATCCCGGCATCGTTATCTACATTCTCTTGGGTCTCTATTTATCGCGGTAGCTCTGAAACTAATAACTTTGGGGCCGAGTCGATTTTCCACGCCGCGTCGCGTCAATATTTGCGCCGATATTTGCGCGTACCATAGCTTTCCCTTATTTGCGTTCGTCGATACGCGGCCACAAATTTCGAGGGAGGACCCTCCGGATCTTTTGTCTTCCGCGGCAGGCTCGCGACTCGAATGTTCCTCTTCGAATTTGATATCGAGATATGTGAAAGTGTTGCGCTTTTATTTAATTAAATTTGCGTATCGGCAGACGTCCCGTGCAGCAGGGAAGTTAACGTCGACATAATATTCTCGTTTCTCCGAATGAAAGCTCGTAGGGCACGTTCTCCCGTATCACGTGCACGATTCTAGTTTCAAAAAGGTATTCACGCTTCTGGGAACAATAAGGATGCGAACGTCGACGGGGGACGCGCCGCGTAATCTGACGGGTCAAATCCGCGCAGATATTTAAGAGCGGCGTGAATCGTTTCCGTGATTCTGCAAATTTTCTTCTTCCCGATTAACGAGGTTCTCGGTGGACGACGTAATTCGTCGATCGGACGCGAAGTTTTCGGAAGAATAATGTCCTCGGCTTGGTTCGAAAACTTGAAATTTTGCCGCGTGTTATTTTGAAAACCGTTGCTCGCAGGAGAAAAATACCAAGAATGATTGTTGTAAAGAATTTATCAATCTATAATTTCGATCTTATGCATATATATCGTCCGACCAATAGGAACTTAGATATTTGCGAAAAACAATTGAAATTGAAATCTTCAGAACTTTTCTCTCATCCCATGAAAGTTCACCAAAATTTACCAGAGTCATTATTTAACCAAAATCTACCCATACGCTAAATTTTAGATTTTTCTTAATTTTAAAACTATTACCGGTAGAACCTCCTTAAACCGTCGACGCACAAAGTTAATTCGAAGTCTGAAGTTCGAGACTCGCTCGCGATCCCAAGCCGTTTACTCGACCAGGAGAGGATTTTACGTTCGTTTAACTTGTGCGTGATCTATCGATGAAACGGAGCCCGATAATTTCCTAATATCGCGTCGAACCGATTCCGTAATGGCGCTCCGGCCTCGCGGCCACGCGTCCTCGCCTATTTACCCGCCCCCCGAGCGTGCACGCATCTGTGTTTGCGTGCACGCTTTGTCGATGCGCGTTCCGCTTCGTGCATCCGCACGCAACGATACCGCCTCTATGTTCATTATTATATTCGCACTCGACGCACCCACGACGAACCGCATGCACGTTCGCTTCTTCATGAAATCGATCGACTTCGACCGTCGCGCCGTCGTAATCAAAATATTTATTGACGACGTACGACCGAGAATCGACAAATTAACCCCTTGCCGTACTTTAACGAGTCAGACTCGTGATTATAATTTTGTACTAGATATAAATATCATGAGTCGAACTCGTGATCAAAATTTGATAGCAAACGTGGGTATCACAAATCAGACTCGTGGTTATAATCCCATGTCCACCCATTGCAGAATGTGCAAAGTTTATTGTACGCATAAAAAACGGAGGAAAACGACTTAAGAATGGGCAAGGCTCGAAGTTTTCCGAGCTAAATGGTACGGGAAGAGGTTAAAGAGTTCGATCCGATCTCTTCGTCGAAGACGTTCTTCTAATTTGCGCGCAGTCCGTAAATTATAAACGTTCCGAGGCGTCGATCACGATGATCGATCACCGACGAAAAAACTGAGGAGGCGACCGTATTTTATCCACCGTCGTCGGGTCGTTTGTCTTTCCGTGCATTACCATCGAAACCGATCGGCCGTTTCCGGTATGTCCGTCGGCAAACTCTGTCGCCGACACTTACCCGCTACGCATAATGGACAGGTCCGTCTCGGCCGGTATTTACCGGGACGAACCTCGTTCGCCGACCGAGACGACCGGCCGAATGATTTTGCATTTTGTCGGTCGATCGATCGATCGAACGCGTCGGGACGCGCACCTCGTCCTCGTCTTCGTCGAACTCACCGAGTCTCGATCGAAGTTTACGTTCGTCGTACGAGCGATGGGCGCGACGAGACAAAATGGGAAACCCGACGGAACGTAGATTTAGACCGATCTTCAAACGTTAAAGGCGAGTTTGAATTCCGCGCGTGCCGCGGGATTCGGAAAAGGGAACTTTAATTGTAAGAGCGATAACGAGAAGTTTTATCGGCGCTCTCGGCGAAGATTCGTACCGCGGAAAGTCGAGATAAAGGAAGAGAAACCGGAGAGGCAATTTCTGTAGCGTTACGTCGACGTGAAAGAGCAACGTACTTCGAAACTGGTCGCTCGAGAGGCACGTCTGTCGTGATTCACGAAAATCTATCGAAAATCTCTGAACGCGTTTCGTTTGTGATTCGAAAAGCCGGAATATCGGAGGCTATTCGTTAATTGCCATCCGTCTCGATGCGTCGTGCACGACGGAGAGGAAAAGGAATCGCGCAAAGGGATCTTCGTTCCGGGCTGAAAGGACGCTCGCTTTCGGCGAGCGGGACGTCGTCTTTAATTCTTTAGATGGAACGTTGCGTAGAGCCGGGAGGCTCGCAACGCTGTGTTAACTTTTCTTTTTTCCTCGCTAAATGTACTGGAAGCTTTCGCGGGACGTTCGACGAAACAACGAGCTTTAATGGAAAATATAGTGCCGAGGCGTATATAATAATATTTCCACGAGAGTCGAACGTAATTTCGTTAATAGATTCGCACAAAAATCTACATAGGGGAGCTCGTCGTCCCTTTCGTCGAACGAAGTTAAAAATATTTACTCGAACAAAGTGCCGGAGCGAATACGTACGCGGACGATCTCGACGGCGACTCGCCGGCGAACCGATTTTTCTTTACGCGATTTCGAGTCGCGTTCCTCCGTCGGGAGTTCTAATCGGAACGAAGAACGTATCAATTGTCTCCGATCAAAGGGCGTCTAAAGAAGTAGGTAAATAATCGTCGTGTACACGGTCGATTTCGACGACACCTTTAAAGAGACGACCGGGTCTCGGGCCGCGTTCCGGGTGCGTCATCATCGAGATTGAAATGCAGATTACTCTCGGGCACCTTCCGTGGAATCGAGTCGTCGTCGTCGTCGCTCGCAGCGTTCTCGGCCACAAAGGGGCCGTACTCCGGCCGGAGTGCCAAAGAAGAAAAGGAAATTGTTCGGGTGTCTGCACGGAGCCGTGTGCCATCGCGCGTGCCGAATCCCCAGGAACGAAGACGTAGTTTCGCGAGGAAACGCGCGAAACGTTCGAAATATCGGTCTTGGACCGGTTCCGTTTCGCGAGAAACTTCTTACCGCACGGTACCAAAAATTAGAATTTTCTATCATATCTTATTTATTTTATTTATTTATTTATTTCACTGGTCAATTGGCCCTTTACAAGTGCAGTGAGAATAAAAGAGCAGATAAAAGAAAGAAGAAAAAAAAANCAGACCCATTATTTGATAATGGGTTATATTCTAGAGTGGAACTCGAAATTGTGATTTGATACGGTGGCCTTCTACGAACGGAAGAATTCCTGCAGCTTTCAATTTCCACTTTTTACGTAAACTTCTTACACCGGCCACTGGGAACTTTTACACTCGAGAGCCTTGAACTTCTGCGAGACCGTTTCGAGAGATAGTATTGCAGTCGATGTGCCATTAGAGCCGCCATGAACTCCGTGCAACTTTTCTATACATTTCGACTCGCGTCGACCGACCCGGCTCGACGTCTGTTCGCCTCCGACGACGAAATTTAAAAAAACTGCCTTTAAACGTCGTATCGAACGAGTCGACGATCCGCTACTCTGTAGTTTTACTCACACGGTTTCAAATTATTGCGAAACAAATTTAACGAACGTCTCGTATTTCGGCAAATGAAAATTTCCAGCCGTTAAAAATTCTGACTCGCTTCGCGTATGTTCACAAATTGTATCTAAACGAACGCGTCGCGGCACGTGGAATCCAAGAGGCGGAGATTCGCGTTTCTACGATCATCTGTCGTAAATCTCGTTTGCGACTCGTGCCCTTTGTAAATCTGGTTTCCATCGATACCAGTCGTAGCGCGATGTTTCCTCGAGAGCGCAGCGACGCGACGGCCCAATAAAACGTGAAAAATTACCGTGCAATCTCTGCAACGACGGATACGCGTCTAGGCTAGATACGCCGGTTTCCAGCGCGTAACACAATGATGGACGTGCGGGTGGACGGGGGGCACCCGACTCGACGGCCGCAAATTAGAAAATAAAAGAAAGCCGAGTAAAAACGGGCGAAAGGTGGCCTTTATCTCTCCCTTTTTTTTTGTTACGCTCCCCTTTGTCCGTCGTTCGTCTCGAAAGCCCGGGAACGATATAAAAGCGAGCTTCTTAAACGACACCGTTAGCCGTACGGCAACTGTTGCTGTCCGCTCGAATAAAAAGTTTTTTCGCGTTACGCTCGTTCGACCGCCGTCGCGAAAATTAGTACGCTTCGTGCGACCGTTGAAGCGACGATCCTCGAAGTTTTGACGAGCGCCACGGTTCGTCAAGAATTTTCTGAAGACGAACGGACGCTAACGAGCTCGCAAACTTGACCGCGATCGCGCGCTACAAAAAGTGGTAACGAGCGTCTTAGACGTCCTCGACCTCGGTCAGTTTTTACCGTCGCTATCAAAGACGTAATGATTTCGTCCGGGATCGAAGATTCGCTACCGACGAGTCTCGAGAGATCGTTTTCCCTCGTGTCGTCGATCGGCGATCGTGCGAGACGATCGACTTCCCGAACGGCTTAATTGATCCGAGAGAAATTTTCTAACGAACGGAGAAGAGCCGGCCGATTTCATCTGACCGAATCGGTCGAGTCCTCCGAACCGGGTAAAAAGTATCTTTCGCGGTATCGACACGATTCTCCGACGGAAAGAGTTTCCGATTTAATTGGCTCGGCCCGCTAGACGACCCGTAATAAATCGTAGAAAGTAACGGGCGAGCGGAAAGCGATGGCTAACTTCGATACCGTGCAGAATCGATTTCGCGGGGATGATTTAAAAAAACTAATTAACCGGAATTAAAAATGCTAACTTATCGTCGTAACTTGTGATTTCAATGATACAATTCGTCGAACAGAATTTTCAACGGATGGACAGCGATCTGTCGTAAGCGTCTTGAGATCGCGATCCACGAGTCATTTGCCGATCGATCGTTTTCCGTCGTTTTCCCTTTGGCAAATCGAGTCGCCAGAGGAGGTTCGAAACGAGCTTGGGCTGGATATCGATAAGTGTCGGAGAACGGTATGCTTCGAGGATCGTGCGGGAACCAAGTTCGACGTATCACGTCGGTTTGGGATTTGCCCTTTCTCGGTCGACGGACGCGGCCCCTTTTGAGAGGTCGTCCCTCGAAACCGAGTTCGACGTCGGGACAAACGTCGACGTCGCCTTCCGAATCTCGGATTCGGTGTCACAGTACAAAATCCAATTCCCATTAGACGTCGGGTGTGACGCTCCCTCCAGTCCGTCGGTCGAATCGTAAATCACAATTATAACATCATCATGTGTAAATTTAATATCCTATATCTTGAAAGTAGAAGGACTATGTCTGAAATAATATTCCTCAGAAATTTGATAAATAATAATACTGACTCTCCGATGCTTTTGGAACAAATCAAGCTCAATGCCCCATTGCGTTGTCTTAGGCCTACCACTACTTTCTACCAAGAAAGATTTATATCCAGATTTGGGCACGCAAATGTAATGGCAAGGATGACGTCCAAAGCTAATAGACTCAGTCATTTATTTGACATCTTTAACGATTCCGTCATAAGACGTAAGCTACGTGATCATTTCTTGTCATTATAATTTTATTATCTCCCTCTTTGTTATCTACTCATGGAGTTCTCTTATCTTATTTATGTCATCCGTACTGCTCAAACTATTATCTTTTGTACTTTAAAGGGTTTCCTAACCCGTTTAATAAATAAATAAATAAATAATAATTCTCAGATCTAGACGGTAGCAAAAGCGTCGACCGACGTAAAAACGTTTTTCTTCCGAGGCCGATCGGAGAGACCGTCGCTGCGTTTCGCGTTCGATCGCCGAAATCCAAGCGGTGGTAAACAGTTTTACGACGTGGCTACTGAAAATTGAATACATCCGGCCGGTTTCCACGTGATTTTTCGCTTTTCGAACGATCCGACGCTCGCCGTTTCCAGTCACGTATCGGAGCAGTTCTCCGAGTGCATCGCGAACGCGGCTAGGACTCTCTCGCGATCGTGCAGTCACCGAACCACCTCCGTTGCTAATCGAGCCTCGAAACGTCTCTCTCTCTCTTTCTCTCTCGATTCGGGATCCAGGCGCGGGTGCGACTCGCACAGGTATCCGCTTTCTGAAACGGTGTACGCGTCTAACGTAGCTCAAGAGCCACGCTTTCGCCGCGTGCCGATTCAACGGTCACAGGTAGACACGACGAGTGCCAAGTCCTTGTAATAAATATCGGGTCTCGCGTCGAAGGATGGGACGAAGCCCACGCGTGATTTTTGCATTTCTCATGGGACAACTCTCGTCGTACAGATATAATTTCATATTCTCGAGGAAGCGACTCTCGGAAATTAAGAGCGTCCCAGAGAAACGTCGACCTTCGCGCGAGTATTTAGCTTAGAATATGATTGATCGTCGCGACGATCGATCGCAGGACGGAAGTTTGATAAATTGGGGCGCCTTGGCTAGACGGCCTCTTCTATCTTTTTGATAAGGGCTCTCCGAGACGCTCTCGATTCGTCGGTTTATTATCCCGGGGGCGGTAAGCGTGCCGGAGCATCGCTCAAATCGATTCTCTTCAATTCGTTTAAACACGTCGTATGAAATATATAATGTCGCTAGCGAAAATTCGTCTCTCGTCGTCGGCTACGAATGAGGTCCTGTGCAATTTCCCCGGTGGTCAAACTAGAATTAAAGCCAAACGTTCGAGGAACGTCTCCAAAGGTGTCCGATCGCCGGAAACCGACGGAGTAACAGTTTTATAATTAGAACCATACCGACTAGACTTGGATGAATCGCGACCGAACTTAAATCTAAAACTACGTAAGAGAGACGTCGTCGATGGACGGCAGTGCGATCGAAATTCTTGAAATCTTACAACACCGCCCTCGACTGCCTCTTCCATTTTCAGCTATTTCTTCGGGCGCGGATTTGGAATTCCTGCACGAGAGCGCTCGTTCTCTCCAGTGCCACTTGGCTATTCCCGATCCGAATATTTTTCTCCGAAACCTACTGCCTCCATCTTTTTATCCCCTTTTCCCCGACGCCAAGCGGATTTTTTGCCCCGAGCGTAAAAGCAAGTGCGAAGTCTCGATTTTCCTGTTTACGCGCGACGAACGGTAGTCGTTTTCCGTTTCACGATTTTCCAGTCGTCTTCCANGCCAGAGAAACGTCGACCTTCGCGCGAGTGTTTAGCTTCGAATATGATTGATCGTCGCGACGATCGATCGCAGGACGGAAGTTTGATAAATTGGGGCGCCTCGGCTAGACGGCCTCTTCTATCTTTTTGATAAGGGCTCTCCGAGACGCTCTCGATTCGTCGGTTTATTAGCCCGGGGGCGGTAAGCGTGCCGGAGCATCGCTCAAATCGATTCTCTTCAATTCGTTTAAACGTCGTATGAAATATATAATATCGCTAGCGAAAATTCGTCTCTCGTCGTCGTCTCGAGGTTCTGTGCAATTTCCCCGGTGGTCGAACTGGAATTAAAGCCAAACGTCCGAGGAATGTTTCGAGAGGTGTCCGATCGCCGGAAACCGACGGAGTAACAGTTTTATAATTCTGATAGCATTCATCTTCCGGATTGAAACCGTGTATTTTGACAATTCATATGCCGACGTTTCGCCAACGTTACTGTTAGCTTCATCAGGGCTGTAGGATATGATACTGTTTTATAATTAGAACCATACCGTCTAGACTTGGATGAATCGCGACCGAACTTAAATCTAAAACTACGTAAGAGAGACGTCGTCGATGGACGGCAGTGCGATCGAAATTCTTGAAATCTTACAACACCGCCCTCGACTGCCTCTTCCATTTTCAGCTATTTCTTCGGGCGCGGATTTGGAATTCCTGCACGAGAGCGCTCGTTCTCTCCAGTGCCACTTGGCTATTCTCGATCCGAATATTTTTCTCCGAAACCTACTGCCTCCATCTTTTTATCCCCTTTTCCCCGACGCCAAGCGGATTTTTTGCCCCGAGCGTAAAAGCAAGTGCGAAGTCTCGATTTTCCTGTTTACGCGCGACGAACGGTAGTCGTTTTCCGTTTCACGATTTTCCAATCGTCTTCCAGACCAGAATCCTTCTAGGCACGCGAACGTCGTCCAGAAAATTGTATCAAACGGATCTTCCTTTGCGCGAAAAATGATTCTCGATACCGGGACTCATTAAGCGCGGTTTGAAACCAGGTACTCGTGCAACGAAAAAAAAGCAGGACGAAACGAGAAAGAGAGAGAGGAAAAAAAAAACGAGGACTAGATTTCCGCGGAGTACGACCGTGAACTTGGTTCGGTTTTCCCAGTCCTGAGGACTCGAGAGGGGCCGCGACCCATTTTCCTGGCCCGCCGATTCTTTGAGTTCCCGCGTCTTTCCAGTAATTAAAAGAAACAGGGTCAATCGTTCGGGCGGCCGATCGTTCGACGAACGTAGCGAACGCGANGAACGAGGACAATTATTTATCGGAGCGAAGGTGGTCTCTCTTATTTACCGCGCAAGTAGATGAAGTAATCGTCGTAGGAGAACGAGAGGGAATTGCAAGGTTCCCGTATGTATATCGGCGCGCTCGATCCGATCTACTTAATATTATAACGACGACGGGTTGAGGTCGAGCTGGCGTTTTAAATAGGCCAGATGACTCGATCCGATCGCGATGCCGTTCCCGTTCCCACGCTTAAACTTGCGATTAGATCCGAACCGTCCTTTCGTCTTTTGCCATTTCCCGATTCTTTGTGCCTCGCCGTTCGCTTAAAATTCGAGGCGTTCGGGCCGGTCTCTTAAATCGGGCAAACGTCCCATTAAAGGGGAGAGATTTCTCACGTGGATTCTCGCGAATAAACGAGTTCCACGGCTCGGCGAGCCGCCTAATCGATTTTTACGGTTCACTTCTTAAAAACGGAGACCGGTCGGTCGACGAATCGGCCGCCGATACGTTTCGCGAGTCGGCGACGATCTCGCTGCGTCTCGCAGACCCATTATTTGATAATGGGTTATATTCTAGAGTGGAACTCGAAATTGTGATTTGATACGGTGGCCTTCTACGAACGGAAGAATTCCTGCAGCTTTCAATTTCCACTTTTTACGTAAACTTCTTACACCGGCCACTGGGAACTTTTACACTCGAGAGCCTTGAACTTCTGCGAGACCGTTTCGAGAGATAGTATTGCAGTCGATGTGCCATTAGAGCCGCCATGAACTCCGTGCAACTTTTCTATACATTTCGACTCGCGTCGACCGACCCGGCTCGACGTCTGTTCGCCTCCGACGACGAAATTTAAAAAAACTGCCTTTAAACGTCGTATCGAACGAGTCGACGATCCGCTACTCTGTAGTTTTACTCACACGGTTTCAAATTATTGCGAAACAAATTTAACGAACGTCTCGTATTTCGGCAAATGAAAATTTCCAGCCGTTAAAAATTCTGACTCGCTTCGCGTATGTTCACAAATTGTATCTAAACGAACGCGTCGCGGCACGTGGAATCCAAGAGGCGGAGATTCGCGTTTCTACGATCATCTGTCGTAAATCTCGTTTGCGACTCGTGCCCTTTGTAAATCTGGTTTCCATCGATACCAGTCGTAGCGCGATGTTTCCTCGAGAGCGCAGCGACGCGACGGCCCAATAAAACGTGAAAAATTACCGTGCAATCTCTGCAACGACGGATACGCGTCTAGGCTAGATACGCCGGTTTCCAGCGCGTAACACAATGATGGACGTGCGGGTGGACGGGGGGCACCCGACTCGACGGCCGCAAATTAGAAAATAAAAGAAAGCCGAGTAAAAACGGGCGAAAGGTGGCCTTTATCTCTCCCTTTTTTTTTGTTACGCTCCCCTTTGTCCGTCGTTCGTCTCGAAAGCCCGGGAACGATATAAAAGCGAGCTTCTTAAACGACACCGTTAACCGTACGGCAACTGTTGCTGTCCGCTCGAATAAAAAGTTTTTTCGCGTTACGCTCGTTCGACCGCCGTCGCGAAAATTAGTACGCTTCGCGCGACCGTTGAAGCGACGATCCTCGAACTTTTGACGAGCGCCACGGTTCGTCAAGAATTTTCTGAAGACGAACGGACGCTAACGAGCTCGCAAACTTGACCGCGATCGCGCGCTACAAAAAGTGGTAACGAGCGTCTTAGACGTCCTCGACCTCGGTCAGTTTTTACCGTCGCTATCAAAGACGTAATGATTTCGTCCGGGATCGAAGATTCGCTACCGACGAGTCTCGAGANGCGAGTTATCACGTCCGTGACACCTTTTTTAGCGCGTCGGCATTTTCAAGGCTGCTCGTGCACCTCCCACCGGCTAACTTTCTAACGCGCCGATGAAAAGTCCAGAGGTACTCGCGCGAGGTCGTCGAACGACGACGCTCCGTTCACTCGCGCTCGACCGACGCGCCTACGATATCGCACGACGACGCGATAATTATAACGAAACAACTTTTTAAACGTTTACAGCCGGTCGAACTCATTTCGCGTTATCGTTCGACTCGACGTTCGGCAGGTGCATTTTACACGCGCGCAAATATGCGTATTTCCGTTCTGGTTAGAGAGTAAACGAGAGGAAGGACTCGAGTGGAAAAAAAGAACGCCGAACGGACGCTTTCCGGCAGGTTCATTGAAATTCGTCCAATGATTCCTGACGCACGACCAGCGGAAGGACGTTATTCGCCATGTTCGATTCGCGCGTTTTCGTTCGCGAAGGACGCGCGATCGGCTCGGATCGGCCTCGCGAGCGTCGTTTGTCATGCGGAGCTCGTTATCCGCGGTGGCAAAAATTAGCACGCTCGATTTAAATTCCCGGGACGGAAGCCGGACCGACGTCGTCGGGACGGTCCTCGAAATGGAAATCGGTGTTTTCTTCTTTACGAACGTTTAAAAGAACGAAATCTCGGTTTCCCCGCAAAGCCGGTCCTCCATAAAAAAGAAGGCGAAGGAGAAAGAGAAACGGACTTCGCCGAGCCGTACGAGAGCTCTATAAAAAGGACGCACCCGCGAATCATCGTCGGGGAACGTCTAGCGGTGAAAGGGTGGTCCGATCGTAGGATCGTTTCTGGGAAAGGGAGAGAGCCCTCCTTTATTCCCGCAAAAGAGAGAGACTCGCGCAGGATTTTCCTAACTCTGTTTCGTTGTACAAAGACCGTGATCCGTGTAGGAAAATAGAAGAATCGAAAGGTACCTCGGGTGAACGCGCCCTTTGAAATAATTCTCGAACGGGGTCGCATTTCGATCCCGTACATTTATTTGTCGAGGGGTCCTTTCGTCTAGTCGAAACGTAATTACGGTCTTCCGAAGTTTCGTCGTTCATTTTTCAACGACGAAGGAAACTCCGAACGCCAGAAACTGGGAGACCCGTCCTTGAATCTCGATGCAGCTCGAACGTATTCTAGCCGCGACTCCGAAATTTGACTTTCAAATAATTATGAATCGCCTTGCCCGACCGTCGCCACGCATAAACGAACGAATTCCGGCGGACGATTCCGGCGAGAACGCGTCGATCGGTTCGCCGGTCTCCCGGTTCGAGTCGCGTCGCAAGAGGGAACAGGTATACGATGGGCGTGGATGGAAACGAACACGGGGTAAACCGGCGATCTTGACATTAGGCGTGGCAGGAAAGTAACGGCGAACGCCGCGTTCCCCTCGCGCTCGGTATCAGAAATTATATAGGTCGCGTAAACAGTGTGAAGAATCGTTCGGCGATAGCGCGACGAAACGTCAATTGAATAGACAGATTTTATTTTGCTCGAAGACCGACACTTTATTCGATTCGCGGTCGCGGGCCATCGGGTCATGCCCAAGCTTGGGGCGTTACGTACACCTTGGTCAAACTGGTCAAGCCGTAATCCTTCCTGTCTACGCTGACCAAGCTGTTATTGGTGAGGTACAGATTCTTCAACGCGGGGAGTCCTCCGAACGCGTCGATCTGCACCGTGGCGATCTCGTTACTGGACAGATCCAGTTTCTTCAGACTGTTCAGTCCGTTGAACACGCCGACGTCCACGTGGGTCAGTCGGTTCCTCCTCAACTGCAGGTCCTCCAATTGAGTCAGGTCCGCGAACGACCCCGGTTCGATGTCGGCGATCTGGTTACTGTGCAGGCTCAAAATTCTCAGCCCGATCAGTCCTTTGAAGTCGGTCTTGGAAACCCTGGTCAGTCGATTCTCCTCCAGGAACAGACCGTCCAGCTTGTGCAGGCCCGAGAGGACTCCGGGCCCGACGGAGGTCAGCTGGTTGTTCTCCAGATGAAGACGCGTCAATTCCGGCATTTTCCCAAACGTTCCCGGCTCTATGCTCGCGATCTTGTTGTCGTTCAGCCAGAGAAACAGGAGCGAGGAAGACAAGCCGGCGAACGAGTCGACGCCGATCGATTCGACGTCGTTGTGGCCCAGATAGAGCCACATCAGGTTCGACAGGCCTCCGAACGAGTCCTTCGGTATCGCATTGATCTTGTTGAAGATCAGAGACAACGAACGCAATTGCTTTAATTCCGAGAACAGATTCGGCGACAGGGAGACCACGTTACTGTCCAGATCCAGCCGCTCCAATTTTTCCAGCCCGCGGAACGAGCCCTTCTGCACCACCGAGATCTTGTTACCCAGTCCTAGGCTCAGTTTCACGGTCGTTAAATTCTTGAACGCGTTCTCCCGAATGGCCAGCAGGTCCAGGTCGTGGACGTCGAGCCTGTCTCCGAACTCCTGTTGCGTCACGTCCACCAAGGTTCCTTTTTCGTGGCACACCGTGTAACCCGTGACGGGGTTGCACGTGAGTTGCTCCGATTTCCCGATCACCGAGATCAGCAGGACGACCGACAGCAACGACAGCTGAGACCCCGACATCTCGACGACTTTATGTCCACTGTTCGACGATCGACTCGAGACTGAGTCGATTCTTCCAGGGCCTCGTTCTTCCGTTCGTTTATTTATTGCATCGCGACGGACGGGGGCCGCGACCTCTGACACGATTATCTGCCGAGGAGGGAAACGGATTCTCGCGAAACGTCAAATCTCTTATCGCAATTCCGCGGATTTCTGTAGTATCGTTTTTAAATTGTCGTGCGTTCGTCAGAACTGTTTAGACGCCGGGCACTTCCAGGGAATTTGTTTAAATGGCTCAAGGATACGACGTCTGAATCGTCTGGACGACGAACGGATTCGCCGTCGACGTCTGATCGTACGCGAATCGCGCGAACGCTCGAACCGCGACGATCGCTATTTATTACTTCTCTTTTCCCGATTCGCATACTCGTATATTTCCACGAGAACCTTTCGTTCGCCTCTCGACGCGTCGAAATTGAAAAATGATTTCCGCGTATTCGGTTTAAAATAAATTCATCGGGAACGCGAAATCTGTGCGCGCGTCGAGTCTCGGTTCTCGTGCACCAAAAAATCGGAGCAAAGAGAAAAACGGAGAGCCGGCGATGGCCGGGAGGCCACGACCGTGAACTTGCTTCGGTTTTCCCGATTGCTCTCGACGAGAGGACTCTCCTCCACGACCTACTTTTCCCTTCGGCATTATTTAAAAACGCACCTCGCGATCGAAAACACCTGCAGTCGATGAAACAACGACGGACTCGTTCGAGGCCGTACCGGAGCCTCTGGAAATTGGCCCGAACAACGCGGGAAATTGTCGAAGGATCTCCGTCGTCTCTCGCGCGTTGCGCAATCTAATATTTTGACCTTTCCCCTCTCTCGCCGCNTGAGCCTCTGGAAATTGGCCCGAACAACGCGGGAAATTGCCGAAGGATCTCCGTTTCTCGCGCGTTGCGCAATCTAATATTTTGACCTTTCCCCTCTCTCGCCGCTCGTTCTTCCTCGGCAATTACCAGAACGCAAGTAATTGTTCCGTGATTACTCTAATCAATTCGATATCGCGGTCGTTATGAAAAACATCCGCGGTATTCTCTCGTCGTCGGCTAGTTAGAAGGAAAAGCGTCGGGAATAAAAATCTCCGCGTTTGACGCGCGCCAGTTGTCGTAAACACGACCGTGTTCCAACTTCGAGCATCTCGAAGTGTTCCAATCGCAATTCGCGCGAACGAGATCTTCGCGAAACGAAAGCACTCGCGACGAAGCTTAATCGAGCGACGTAAAAAGCTCGTCGGCTCGTCGACCCTTTGCTCGACGCGAGCATTGAAAAGGAGAGAATTCCAGCCCGGCCCGGCGATCGTGGCTAACCTTTTGCATTTTGCGCAAGCGATATTTCAATATGAACACGATCGCGAGGCGAGCGAGCGAGCGCGGATGCTTTCGCCCGAAGTGAACCGAGGAACGGAAGAGAAACGGGGCGAGCGAGACAAGAAACCGCGGCCGATCGAGCGTCGTTTCGTTTTCCCTCGCCGATTCTTACGGATCGTGTCGAATCCGATTCAGAATTATTCGGACGAGGCTCGGCTCGGTAATTCATAGCCCAGTGGTTCGACGAGGCACGGCTTGCCCAATAGATCCGTTCGAAAGTCGTCGATCGCCCGATTTTTCGACGAGTTTCTCCTCGCCGTCACAATTTTCCGTGAAAGAGAAATTCGTCGGAGAGTTGCGAGCGATCGCTAACATCTTCGGACACGTCGGACGACGGCTCGTTCCGTTTTCCGTTGTCGAACGACGAAAACGGGATTCGTCGTCGACAAAGGGCACCGCGGGACGGGAGTCGGTCGTTCGATTTACACAGGTAATTAAACGACGTCGGGGGGAGATTAATAAACCGGAGGAAATTAGATCGGAGGTACATAGCTACGCTTCCCATTACCGGCGACACGCGTACGACCTTTCACGAACGCTTTAGATAACCGTTTATCACGGCTCGGTATCGCGTTCGGGTCCGATCGATCGGCCGCAAGATCCGATGCATTTTAACCGTTTAATTATGTGCCACTCGCGATACCCGCGTGTAACGTCACAGGAAATTTTCTCTCGCGCACCAGAATCTTCGATTCAAATCGCATCGAGGCAATTTATAAAACGAGCGTGTGTGCTCGGTCGACGAGGAGCGAACGATCGAAACGTACCAGAGTTCGGGTTCGTCGCCGAGTGAACGGCGTTGGTCGCGGCGTTGGCGACGTGTTTCAACGCGCTTATCACCATCATGTCTTTTGTCGCACTTCGATCTCAAACCCGTGTCCCGTGCGGGACACGTCCAGGAACTCGACGCCGAAACCACTCGCGTGAACGATCTTTGAAACGCGTTCGCGCGCAAAATACGCGTTCTTCGAGGTCGCCACGGGAAAATGTAAACGGGACCGATCCGAACGACGGCGACCGGTCGCGACCGTCGTCTAGGCTCGACTAAGTGGTTCCGACGCGTAGGATACGCGAAAGCCAGTCGCCGGGGATCGGTGGTCGCCCCTCTTCTTCTTTTGGCCTTCTTCGAACGGAGTTTCACCTTCACGGAAGTCTGGCTCGCGAGGCTCGCGCGCGCGTAGGTGTCGGACAACGCCGGATCCACTCTATTTCGCCGGCCAGAGGCGGATGACCTGCGAGCGAGCGTTACGCGCCGCGGGCTTCGCGACGATCCGATCGACGCCGCTGTTGCGTTTTCGACCCAGTTACAAGTCTTCGAGACACCGTCGACCGTCCCGACGAGATTCGACGTTCGACGACCGTCTGTGACCGATCGATCCTCAAAATTTTACTCCGATTTTCTCGAGGCGCCGAAAGTTTTACTCCGCGTCGATGTCCGCGATCTGCGGATGAACGATTTAGAAATTGTAACGAACGGAGACTGGTCTCCCTCGAGCGAACGGAGTCGTTTTAAAAAACAATTGTGAAACAGAAGCCAGAGAGTTCGTCGTCCCCCGGCGACATACGATGATTCAACGGTGCCGCCGTTCGCTCCAATATAACGTCACTCGATATTCTTCGCGGAAACCTAAGAAACGGAGGGGTCCTCGCTCGCGTACGTACATATACGCGTTCTTAGGAACCGATACTGGTGTTCGCCGTCGTGTGCGGTTGGCGAACGGCCGAGTCGAGTTTCATTTACACGGGTAAAGCTACCGGCGAGCCGAGCAGGTGAACAAACAGGGAGACAAGAAAAATATTACGCGATCGCCTACTTATCGTGCGCCTCGTTCTCCCTCTTCCCCGACGATTTTTGACGCCGACGGATCTCGTCGCGACGCCGAGCGATACCAGACCAATTAGAATTGTCAATTCCGGTGTCGCGGGTGCGCCGATCGTTCGTCCGATCGTAACGACTCATAGGACGAGATCTACTCGGTGAACCGATCGTGAGATCGTCTCACGATTCGCGACCAAATCCCGGCGAGAGCGGAGAATCGAAAGGAGGAAACAAAGGAGGTGGCGAGGCTTCGAGCGGAACCTACTTTCGGGTTTTCACGGGCCAAGACGAAGATCTCGCGCCGAAAGGAAAGAGCAGCCAATCTCGCCTAAAAGGCTGTTATCCCGCGGCTTCGATTCGTTTCGAGGCCAGACCTACGGCCCGGATCGAAGTTTCAACGGTGGAAAATGGCCGGGGACAGTCCCCGGCCGTCGTCGTTGGCTCGGCACTTCGCGACGAGCACCTATCTCTGCCACTCTCATCAATGTCCAATTAGGTATACGAGGATGAACCGCTAAAACTTTGTACCTCGAGTGCCCGGTCCGCCCGATTCTCTCGGGACCGAGCACTCCGTTAGAAAATGAACATTCTCACTTCGCCCAAACTCTAATGGACTGTCCGCGATTGATTTATGGAAGATCGACCGATCGTAAGACAAACGTTTCTCCTCGCGACGCTGCAGGTCTCGTGAATTTCCAGTAAAAAGTGCTGAATATAAAAAATACGATGCGCCTGATCACTTTCAAAATCGATATAGTTCGTCGATCAAATGTTCTATTCTGACGGCGCATGGATTTTCGAAAGCCGGGCAATCCGTGGAAGTACGGAGGATCGATCGATTTTCACGCCTGATTCACGGGTAAGCAACGCGAAAATCAATCTCGCGAGTGCAATCGACGAACGATCGCTTAGAATTCCATTTAATTGAAACTCGAAATTAGAAGCGGTTAAAATTTTCGATGCGTCGTCACCGTCCAATTAAATTTACTGACTGCTTCTTCTTCTCCGGCCGTGACCGAACGAATTGTCTCTCTCTCTCTCTCTCTCTCTCTCTCTTTCTGTCTCTTGGTGGGACGCGAATCGCGGGAAACAGTCCGTACAGCTTTCAGTTCTACGTATAGTTCTACCGGGAGAGAGATTTCAGAGGTTTCTACGAATCCATCTGCCGGCCGTGTATTTATTCAAAATGGCATAAAAGCGAGTCGGACGGCTCGACGTTAAAACGGATGGGGGAGTCGGCTCGAAAATTAATTACATTTCATTTCTATTATTAACCACGGTATCGCGTACGTGCATTACGACTGAACCGCGGTATAAAAAAAAAGCAGTAGGCTGGCTCGGTAGGTGTCGAGTCCTGTGATCCGATAAGTCGCCGCGTCATTAGTCGTGCGCAGATTCTAACGCGAAAGGTAGAACAGCGATTTTTAAAAATACAAGACCGTGGNACTCGTCGACCGGATTTTTCTGTACGCGATTTCGAGTTGCGTTCCTCCGTCGGGAGTTCTAATCGGAACGAAGAACGTATCAATTGTCNGATTAAGAAGACTCAATTGTTATTGTATCCCTAATACGATTTTATTCCCGCAGAATAATTCGACAATTCGTACAGAAGAGAAAGTCGATCGTTTCGTAAGATTCGATCGTTTTCAGCTCTCAATGAACGAATTTATCTGCAAGATCTGTAGGATTCCCAGAAATTGGTAGGCCAAATATTTGAATAGGTTTCGTAAATGGTTCTGTTCGTTTAAATTTAAAGGAAACGCGGTGACGCAACGCTCACAACTTTCTAGCCCGATCCCAGGCGAGGCGGTCCGTTCCTCGCCCGTAACGCGCTCGTCAGGGAATTACGGCGACTCAGACGTTTTTCTCCCAGAACTCTTCCTCCGATTCTCCCTTTCGAGGAGCCGCGGTTTTTAACGACGCGACGACCCTCGTCGAGAGCACGAAAAATCCAGGAACGCGTTTTTCGTACCGACGCGCGATCGACGAGAGTTTCGGATCGTCCGATACTTCTTCGAAGAAACGGAAGTCGAGTCTCACTCCGGACTCCCCGCGTTACGAATTAGCATCGCGCGTCGAACTTTTGTCTCGCGCTCGTCGTAACAAGAATTTTTTTCTCAAACTTACAAGTCAGCAATTAGAGGGGGTTATCTACCGGCAGGGAACGAAGTGGCGCTCGCGACGAACAATGTACACTCTCTCGGTCGCGTCGTTTTAATAAAAATCGCTTGAACGGCACGAATCCCGGGCACGTCGATACAAAGAGACTCGAATGAGGAGCCGAGAAGTGGCCGCACCGATGCGACCGAGAAACCGTGCGATCGGCACGTCCGATACCCCATTTTCCTCGA